>WBNH01004494.1:514720-580425 GCA_013401255.1 Urocolius indicus
GAAACACAGAAAACACCCGCATTTTGTTTCACGCTGAGCTTGTTTCCGCGTCACAGGGAGATGCTGGATTTGGTGAAAAGCTTTTATTTAAAAAAAAAACAAAACAAAACGAAACGAAAACCAAACCAAAACGTACAGGGAGAAAAAAACAAAAGAAAGAAAGAAAAAGTCACTGAAATGCTCCAACCATCACCAATGTTTCGGCACAGGGAAGTGCTGAGCTGTAACAGCCCCCTCTCCTCTGCCCGGCCGGGGGTGCACAAGGACGGGGTGTGCGATGCCCACGCACCCACGCAGCCGCTCACGAAGGGCAATTGCTGCCTCGGGCTGCGTGTCTGTGTGTGCACGGCCAAGGGCAGCCGCTGCACCTCCGGCCGGGCTGGATCGGGGCCGCCGGGCAGAGCCGGGCCGGGTCCCCCCTCCGCACCCAGGGTACCCCCCTGGGCCGGGCCGGGCCGGGCTGGGTCCGGTGCGGCCCCGCTCCGCGCAGCCCCGTACCGCACCTCTCCCTCTCCGCCGTTCAGATTTGTTCCTTTCGACATTTATATTTTTCAAGTATTTTTCAGTAAGCGCTAAAAAAAAAAAAAAAAAAAGAAGAAAAAGTAAAAGAAAAGAATAAAAAAATGAACGACACTGAGGACCTGCCTATTTCTGCCAACTTTATAACTGTACAGTTTTGTATATTAAACGTTTTTTGGAAGTTATTAATTTAAAGAAAGATCATTTAGTTTATTCATTTAGTAACTGATGTATAATAAACGCTATTTTCATTAAAGGTTGCTTTTTTCAACTATTTTATCCAAAATTGCCTATCGCAGTTGCCAACAATTATTTATTTTCAATAAATTCCGCATTATGTTAAAAAAAAAATTAAAAAAAAAGAAGGAAAAAAAAATGAAAAACGTTTCGGAAAGAAGGAAAAAAAAAAAACCAAAAAACAAAACCTAAATGGGTGTCGGATACAAAAAAAATGACAACGAAAGAAACACAGGAGCGGCTGTAACGTTGGGTTGTGGACCAGCTTTAGTCGAGGGGTTTATACTGACGCAATATTTTATTGTTGTAAAAGGAAAACTAAATTTAAAAAGAAAAAAAAAAACGTTTAAATAAACATTTTTACAAAAGGGGGAAAAAAAACCAAACGAACAAAAGGAGAAGCTGAACAATTCCGTTGTTTGTGCGGTGGCCGAGCCGGGGCTGCGGGGAGCTGCTGGCAGGGTGGTGGGGACCCCCCCTGGGCAGGGGGCTGCGGGGGGGCCGGTTACACCTGCTGCCGGCGAAGGCGCTTTTGGGCTGGGGAAAGGGGCTTTGCGGCTTTCTGACGGGGCAGCGGTGGGCAGGGCGCGCCGCTGCCTGTATGTGCGCTGTGTATCAAGATTTGTGCTCACGTAGCTGTAATATAGATTTCAGGTATGTTGATGCGGGCAGCGGCCGCGCTCCCGCCGCCCCCTCTCCCTCCCGCAGCTGATGGGGACCGCGCTGGGGGTCCGTGACACCCCCCCCCCACCCCCAGCAGCGGGGATCGGGGGGCCGAAGGAAGTTTCTTTTGTTCCCTTCTTCCACCCCCCACCCCCGGCCGCTGCCACCGGGAGCAGAGAGGCCGCGGGGGCCGGACCGCGGGTCCTGTGCCCCGACCCCCCGCTCCTCTCCAGCCCGGGCCGGGCCGCCCCCTGCTCCTCCTTGGGCGGGAAGTGGCGTGTTCGGGAGGAACAATAACAGTTAATCACATCTAATGGGGTGAAACAGGGAAGCAGCAGCCCCGGCTGCCGGGCCAGGCGAAGGGGGGGGATGCTGGGAGGGGGCAGGAAGGCTGCAAACTTCACGGCATCACCGGCCAAACGGCCTTTGAGTTCTTTTCTTTCCTCCCTTTTCTGAAGCTTGGTGAAAACAATAACCAACCCCACTGCAGATAGTTTAGAGGAGGGGAAAATTACCTTTTTAGGGGTCTCGAGGAGTGACCTGAGCGAGAAGCGAGCTCCTTTGCCTCTCACAACCTCACGGCAGCACGAGTGGACAGGCACCTTCCTGTGCTGTGAGCATACAGCCCTGTACCTGTTAGAGAGAGGCATGTGGGATGTAAACAGTAGGTGATGCTTTGTTTCTATGCTCATAAAGCTGATTGATGTTTGGTAACACTCGGGAAGCGGCAGCAGAGCGCAGCCATAGCGGGATTGGGGTGAGAGGCCTGGGCTGCCCCTGTGCTGGGGCTGCACGACCCCTGCAGCAGAACCACCAACTGCAACGCCCTCAGAAGGGATCACAATGACAGCAGAAGGAAATAGGGCCCCCCAAATCGCAGTTCCCGGTCAACTCCAGAGACAAAATAAATGCATCGAGTAGCGTGGGTACCAAACCAGGAGTAAATGGCCATGGTTTGTAAACAGCCCCAACTAAGGACACAGAGGAAAAGCCTCTTGGTAAAACATTCCCTATGTGGTCACGTTGGCCCTTAACATTCAGGGTGCTGAGAGGTAAAGCTCTGAACAGCAGCCTTGGTTTGGGGGAAGGACAGCAGGCGTTCCACTGAAAGGAGCCTGGTTTAGAGCCCTTGGGCTGTTCTGTAAATACAACTGCAGCCAGGGCTGGGTTATGGGTTATTTTAAAACACGTTAAGAGACAAAAAGAGACACAAGGAAAGATGAAATCAAGTAAGTTTATAAACAGAAGCACTTCAAAGGCTACGTGAAAGCTGGAAAAAATAGGGAAGGAGAATTTAATTTAAAGAAAAAAATCTCTGCTTGTTACTGCCCATGGCTTTCAGTATTTCTGCGAGCAAAAGGAAACTCTTTTGTGCCACCTAATGTTAAGTACAGATCACTGTTGTTGTCTTTGCTGCCCATCACACACCGTGTGCGTGGGGAGGGCGCGTGTGCCGAGCGCAGCGGGAGGCTGGGGATGCTCAGCATCCAAACGTCCCACCGAACCAAGGGCAGGAAAAGAAACTTCAGCTTCACAGTCATGGATCAGGTTACCTTCCAAATTTAGGAAATTATGAAAAAAAAAGGAACTTGAGAGGGGGTGGAAAGAAGCACGGGGTATAATCATAAGAACAAGAGACTCCAAATTTGATCTTCATTATAATAAAGTAAATCCAAAATGAGCGTATCCAGGCTTTATATAAGCTGCCCACCACCGAGCATCGATCTCAGCAGCCTCTGCAAAGCCCGGGGCTCACAGCAGCTCTTCCCCCAGCTCTCCTTCGAGGACCCAAGTGGCCTTGCCTCTGCGCACACGTGTCTCCCAGTACCCAGAATTGATGGCGTGTACTTAGCAGCCATCCACACTAATGGAAGATACTAATTTAGTCCTGAAATATCTCACGCAGTCCTTTAAAGAGGAAAGGCTTGAAAGAAAGCATTTCTTTGATAACAACGAATTACACTGCTCTTGTGGTTTTAATGGGGAGTGTTAAACACCTCCAACTATTTTTTGAGGCTGAATCTCCTTTGCTTTTTATGTTACGTGAAACCTGAGGCTTCCTGCAGATTTAAATTTCAAATATTCTCAAGCTGTGCCTTCCTCCCCTCTAGAGAGGGCCAGGAACATAGGAGGGGGTTCACTTGAAAGCAGCAATTACGACAAGCAAGGGGAGATGCTGCCTCACTTCATAGTGGTCTTCACAGATCACTCACAGTATGGACCAGTCAATCCATACCTAGACTATATTTGACCAAGGTGCTTTTGAAATTCCTCAAAATTAAGTGTTTAGAGTTTTTATTTAAGTAACAATTGCATAGATTCAGGCAGAGCAGATTGGAGTGCCTGGTCCTAACGTGCTTACATCCATGTACCTAAACTGTCACTGATTTTCAGGGCAGACCCACATGTAAATGGAGACACGTTTGAAACGTGATTGAAATGTGTTTGAAGTTCTTCCCCCAGGAGTTGGGGAACGTTTGAGAGTGGGGGATTGTCCTTCATATAAGAGTCCAGTCCCCAAACCCTGACACGATTCATCATTTTTCTTACCAGAGCAGGTTCTGTTTAATTCAGTGAGCTCCTCCATGCAAAGGAAATCATCCATCTGCAGCCCTGCACAGTCTTATTCAAGGCTCCAACCTAGAAGGAACATATATACAAGATTTTAGGCAGGTAACCAGTCCTCCTGAGCATTCCCCAAAATACTCTCATGGATCAGGGCCTCCATTCATATTCACTTTCCCTCTTTTCTAGTGTCCTGTAACCAATAGACTGGAAAGGCTCCGCAGCAATTACATATTTAGGATATGTGATCGCTGCAGTTAAGATCTTTATGACTGATTGCAGGATAAAATTTACTTCAAGTGTGCAAGAGGCCATTTTTAAGCCCCACTCTTTCAGCTGCTTTCCATTATATATATTCTCAAGAATCAAAACCAATTAGAGCACACAAAGTCTAAATGGTAAATAATTTCCAAATCAAAACCTTTATTAAAGCAAGAAGCATCTATTTTTGTTAACACTGTAAGATACAGAAAGGACAAAACTAAACAACTTTTGTTTTAATGGAACAAAAAGAAAGCCAGACCTCTATGGTAAGGACCATTCTGTGAAATCTCACTCCAAATGGATTTTTGGTTGACTTTTGAAGATCTGGGCAAGCAGAGTAAGCAAGAGGATTTAAAACTAGCATTTTAGGTGGTGGTGGTGGTGGTGTGAGCGTTGCCTCCATTTGCACACACTTATGAAGGGATTTACATATGGAGCTGTGGCTCCCTGAGTCACAGCGAGTGCTGCACCAGCTTGCAAGTATTTGTAGAATCTCATCCTTAATTAAAACAGGAAATCAGTATTAAATCTTGGAAGGGGATGGAAAGCGGAGAGCGAGAAAGAGCTGCCATTGGCAAGAAGTTAAAAAGCTGATGGTCAGTGTTGTTTGTGCCTCTCTGGTGTTGTGGGGCCATTGATTACTGGGTCCTGCTCTGCAGCCTCCTGAGCAAATGTGTTGCTGAAACCACACCAAGGAGGCTGCTGCTGCAGCATGAGTGGGTTTTCTAAATGTGGGTGTTTCAAGCAGTGACTGTGAGGAGCGAGGCAGCAGCCCCTCTCAGCCGTGGTACTATGAAGTAACCAAAAATGCTGCTCCATTATTGTGCTGCTGGATTTTGGTTTATTTTTTTTTAAACGATGCCAGTCCTTGACTTCTGCACCTCAAGTACAAATAATATTTACCCAGTGCAGAAATGCCATTTCTGAACCAAAGTTGTTTTCCTTTTTGGCCAAAGCATGAAGTTTTGTTTTGCATATTTATCTTCAGTCTTTGGGAAGGAAAAGTAAAATAAAATTGAATTTAATCAGCCTGTAGATCTTACCAGAAAGTGACTCGGGGGGGGGGGGGGGGGGGGNGCGCGGGGGCAAGGACAATGTCTTGAACTCCTCCTGCCACGTCAGCTGGAGTGCAAATGGAGGTGACGCAAGCTTCTCCCCGCTCAGCGCTTGTACTTCTGTCTAGATTATGGGATTAGTCTCTGTTACATCTACCTACAGTTAGGAACTTGTGATCCAGTTAAAGCAGCTTGAAAGGCTCCCAGCAGGTGCTGGGGGTCTGACTCTGCAGTACAAATTCTGTGCAGTTACTGGGGAAAAGCAGGGGCTGCCCTTGCATGGGGCTGCCCGAGGCTCCATGCTGGAGAGGGAAATGAAAAACCAAAGTCCTGCCAGAATACTCTTGCAGATAGGAAACATTAGCCAAAACCTCTCCTTTTTTTTTTTTTTTCTTTTCTTTTTTTTTTCCTTCTTTTCTATTTTCCCCCTGTAGATCCTGAAAATGGAGTTGCTAACACATAAGCACAAACATTGCCAACCATGACTTTGTGATACGTTTCTTCTCCTTACTTTCCACACATCACGTGGACACAGTGGATCCCCTAGACCTGAGAAATGCTAATTCAGTTTTGGAACTTTTGAGTTTGCAGACACTGTCCTAGAAATACTTGAGGGACTGCCAAATTTACAGGAAGATTATAGCTCTGCATATGTCTAGACTATCGATTTAGAACTTCATTACTTTTGATATGGATTCTTCACGCAGGAAACAATCCAGCAGTGAAAATTCTCCACCTAAAGCTTTTGCAGGTCAAATCCTTCTGGAAAGTCCTGCTTTTCATTAGAAGAGACAAATCTCTTTAGGTGATGCTATATAAGTGCAAGAACAACAGAGAACCTTATAATCACAGAATCCTGCCCTGCTCAGCCAAAACTTCTCAAAACTGCAGCTGAGAGAAGATGCAACATACCCAAAAATTATGCAGCCATGACAACTTCTTAATGGAAAAAAATAATAGTATAGGTTTTACTGTTGTATGTTCCTCATAGAATAGTAAAGCTGCAGTACAGTCTAAGAAAATCTGCCATTGTAACAAGATGTACATAGAAATGAAGATATGGTAATGTGACTGGCAATGGTCTTCTCAGAAAAGTATTCAGTAGCATAGTAAGATATTTAAAACGGGATCAGATTTCAAGTGCAAGGCTGAAGTTCAAAGATTTTTCGGGATGGTACAGGAGAAAATTACAGACTATGTTTTTTTGAGCTTTCAGTTCCCAATGGAGGAGAATCTTTGTGACTAAGCATCACTTGTGCTTCTCTCAGCTGAAACTGGGGAAGAAGGCGGCCCTTGTTCTGCTGCAGACACCCAAAGCTTGGATTGAGAGGAGCACAATACTCTGTCAGGGATGGTCCTGGGTTCCCCTCCCTGCCATCTCCTGCATGGACTCCATGGAGAGGGCCACTCAAGTCACAGGGCTTCACTCCAGACTCTGCACATCCAATATTTAGTGTTGGCTCTCAACACCCTGGGAATGGCCTTTTCTGTTTTTGGGGTTTTTTTTTCCCTTTGAGAAAAGGCTATCAAATCTCCCCAGATGCCATTCCTTGGACAAAAATAGTGTGTGGAGCAATGTTAACCCAATTCAGTAAAAGACGGCACTTGTTACAGTACCTTCATCCTAAATCCAGTGAAAACCCGTACCTTTGTTGCTTTATGTCTGTTTACTATGCTGCACACTGATTTCAGATGACCCCCAACTAACCTCACGTCTGAAATGTCAAACTAGCTGTGAACATTTCTTGATTGATAATATTCTCCTTCCTTGACTATAAAATACTTTTTGCTGTTTTATAGAAAATAAAGCACATTAAATGAAAGAAAACTTTTGGGCCCCTCATTTCAAGAAGGACATTGAGGGGCTGGAGCATGTCCAGAGTCTGGTACCAGAGCTGGGGAAGAGTCTGGAGCACAAGTCTGATGGGGAGTGGCTGAGGACCGTGGGGATGCAGCCTGGAGAAGAGGAGGCTGAGGGGAGACATGAGCACCCTCTGCAACAACCTGACAGATTGTAAAAAGCTGGCGGTCAGTCTCTTCTCTTCAGTAATGAATGACAGGACAAGAGAAAACGGCCTCAAGTTACGCCAGGGGAGGTTTAGATTTGAGATGAGGAAGAAGTTTTTTCCCAGAGAGTGTTGTCAGCCCCTGTCCCAGCTGCCCAGGATGATGGGGGAGTCCCCAGTCCTGAAGATATTGCAAAGCCGTGGAGCTGAGGTGCTGAGGGCCATGGGTTAGTGGTGGGCTTGGCAGGGTGAGGGAAGTGATTTGACTTGATGATCTTAAAGGTCTTTTCCAACCAGAGTGATTCTATGAAAACACAATAATTATTTTAGCAGAAAAGCCTTGAGGGGGAAGGTTCTCTAATCTCCTAAAGAAAAAATATGCATGACTCCTACTGAGTTGCTGCTACCTCTTGTGTATATTGAAGGTAGGACAAGCCAGGAGACACAGTGAGAGAAGGGCAGACACCTAACATGGCCACAGGGGAGTTAAAAGGAATGAGTTTGGTGGGTGCATGTTTCCATCAGCGTTACGATGACTGCTTTCAGAACAGATTTATGTCATGCCATTTCTTCCTCTTGCTCCAAACTAAGCCACAGAAACTTGGTGTGGGAATTGTAACGCCTCGTCTATTCTAAGGAAGATAACAGTAAACTGCGCCGCTCTGACCTTTCCGGGGTTTCTGCTGTTTGATTCCCTCGCTGTGGCCATCCCTCCTGTTCGCAGCAGTAACCTGTGGGGATGCACTGCAGCAGAGACCAATCCAGCTACAGAATATTGAAAAGGTTAAAGTCTATGTTTATGAGTCTATTAAATGTTTATAGTCTTTCACAGGCTATGCTGGGCATTAAAATTATGATGTCTCATTCTCATAACAAACACTGTAACGAGAACACAAAATGGCAAAGCGTGATTCCCTTCTGAAGGCAACAGTTAAAATGAGAGTATCAAACCAGCACAAAATTAATTTGGCCCTTTGAAATAGTCAAAAAAGAAGAGAAGCCACCATGAACCTGCAAACCACACGTAGCGGGACTAGCGACAGATCACCCAAACAGAAGGCACCAACGACCTGTCCCACTCCGTCTCCCATCCCCAACGCAGAAAAGCAGCAGATGAGACTCTGGGAAACCTAAACAGAGACCAGACCTTTCCATCAGTGTTCACATATATTTTTTTTCAGCTAAAGTACAAAAAAACCAAAAAAAAAAAGAAGAGGGACTTTTTGGAGATTGATGGCACAGAACTGTGCTGCTGGGGACACCACTTCTGTTCCCACAAGCCCCTCGAAGCCTGCGCGGAGCACCAGAAGCTATTTGCTTTGCTCACACATAACAGTGGGTTTTATGGGCCAATTAAACACTGTGCATTTTTTTTTTTTCATTTTATCAGTCCTAAATATATCACATCTTAATCTCACTGCATGTCAGAAGATGGCTACAGTGCCCGTGAACACGGACAATTTACACTTCCTTCACCCTGGCAGTAAAAACATTCCCTAGCCCCCAGCTCTGGCTATGTAATTAATCTCTAGGTAGATCCAATCCTGTGAATCCTTGAGAAGACCCTACCGTGAGCACAGTTTTGGTGTGCCACAAAGGATCATGTGTGCCAGGGTTTTTTGTTATTCCTGAGCAATTTTACATGATGAAGCATGACTTATTTATTAGTTCTACAGTCCCACACCCTAGAGTGCTTAACCTACAGTGGTAGATACCAGCCATACCATCCCAGCAGCTTAATCCCCAGCAAAGCTTTTCAAGCACAGCGAGGAAGAAAGTTAAAGGGATTTTTGAAGACAAATGCTGCTACTAGTGATGGGGAATTTCTCCCCAGTATGAGGCGGAACACAGGAGAAAGTAATGGAGAGGAAAGTTACTTTGAACTACGATGGATGGTGATTTCAAATCATAAATAGACAGACAGGCACAGGTAAACACACAGAAGATCAAAGGAGTCAGCCTAAGTGCAGGCAGCAGACTCACAGCGCAAAGGGGTTGGAGGCCATCCAACTGGTACTCATGGTGGTTTGAAAGGTCTCCCTAAAAGTGGGATACCAGCAGGCTTCAGTTCAATGCGCCCCACAAATTAACAGGCTTTGATGGCTAGGGAGTAGTCTGAAATGTTAATGGGAAAAAGAAACATCTTTCCACCCTGTTAGTGGGGTCTACACATCAACATTTCTCTTGGGAGAAGAAGAGCAAGAAAGGTACTGAGAAATTCCAGTGGGGATTATAGTGGAGTCCTCCAAATCAGTGAAAGCCACAAATGTGGTTCTCAGGGCAGCTCTTTCTTCCCCCCAAAATCTGTACTGTGATATTGACCAGCTATGAAGATCAAAGCTTCCCAAAGTTTTCCATGAGTATATACCACCATGTATATTTGGGGAACTACTCTCCTTTTGCATACAAACATACCTACAAAATGCATCTGATGGTTCAGGGTCCCCTGCTACTGGCAACTTGCATTCTAAACCAAATCCAAGACCAAGGTTAAAACACAGCAAGGAGAAACCATCACACACACTAGCTTGACCTAGAAGACCCTATTGATTGCACGGTTGATGTTATACCCAGAAGTGCAGAACTCCTGATGGTTGCTGGGACCTGGAAAGCTGATGGAAATTATGTAAAAAAGGTCCAACGGTGGGTTTTTCAAACGATCAGCCCATTGACCTGTAAGTTGCAAGCAAATATCTTTAGGATGGGCCCAAAAAGGAGCACTAGCAGTGGTCTCCTAACATATCCCTTTAGAAACAGCACAGTATGCCTGATGACTGAGCAAAACAAACAAGATTACAACCCTCCTAGTGTTGCTCCTCATTCAGGGAAGTTTATGATGTTGAATGTGTTACAGAACAAACAGTAACAACCCCAGTTGTGCCCCAAATCAATATATGGGATGAAGGAGAAAGGATATATTCACCAACTGGTGGGTCTTGCAGAATTTAAACGATATTTCTATTTAAGGAAACTCTCAGCACAACCCAGATCCCACAGCTCAGACCAGTGTTCCACTAAGCCTCGTTTTCAAGAATTGCCAGTGTCACCCTTATTGAAAGATGTAAGAAAATCAAAGTCATTGTGGAATAACTTCTCTGAGAATGCATCTTTCCCATCCTTTGATTGATATTTAGTTTGTAAGATAGATTTTAAAATCTTACTCTAAAAATACCTAGAAGTGGTTTCCTAATGAACCATCAAGGTCTGTTTCAAACTACGGAGTGGCTGAAAGACGCTTTTGTATTTTCCTGTCAGAGGTGATACCTGATTTGCACCAATAACAGTGTGTCTGGGGCATTTTGAATCTGTTGTTCCTTCTAGATACTCTTGTGGAATCACAGACTTGGAGACCCAAACAGCCATAAAGGTCCCATCCTACCACTGTAAAATGTGTGATTGTCACCACAAATTGCTATATTTACACACAAGTTCTACTGGCAAAAGAATCAACATAAGGCTACTGCTGTCAGCTGTAAATGATGAAGATCGCCTTTCACAAAGCAGAATCTCCCAAACAGCAGCCTTGTGTTCCCGTGAGATACTGAAACACTGAACTCAAAGTAACTTCTGTTTTGAAAAAGAGCTGTGAAAATAAAATACACAAAATCAGTACACGTATATTTTTTCCCTACTGTTATGTCAAACAAATTACTCAAGAAAATGACATTATTTTTTTCATTTAAAATCTGTTCTGATAGCTGGTAACGAAAATTACAGGTTATTAAAGTTGCAGTTATTACAAGCATATGAAAAGTAAAAATAAGACATCAAATATAATGATGTCATTGGTATTTTACTTCCTGCTGTATCAATAACATGTCTTTTTATTTGTTTTGTAATAGAGTATTAAAAAATCATACACATCAAATATGTTGCAAAGGATTTAAAAAAAAAAATAGTGGAGGCAGCAAAACAGGATTAGTATCACTTAACCAGAAATGCTTGATTCAAATTTAACTAATATGCAGTTCCCAGCAGGGACTGAGATAGATACCTCAACACAGGAGAGGAGGATGTGAAGAACTGGGCTGTTTTAGGCAAGAAAAGGCACACTGTTAAATAGGCCATTGCAAACCTTCCATCCCAAATGCTTTATGAAAATCAGACATTTAAATAAATAAAAAGAAGTCCCACGAGGATTCACAGCCTTTTAAACCCAATTGCAGGAATTCAATGTTCTTTTTTAGACTGTGTCCTCCATTTACTTCCCATGTTGGAATATGGGGAAATTCTCAATTAGGAATAGGTTTCCCTGCACGAGGCAGCTCCATGTGTGGCATCCCAGCCCTGTGATGACAACCTCCTGTTGCCCTCCCAGGCAGGGAAAGTTCCTCCTGCTCTGCAAAACCAAGGGAGGAGGAAGAGGGGAATGAGAGGGAGAGAGAAAAAGATTATCTACAGGAAAGGGGGGTGGTTTCAACCTGCCCTGCACCCAGCTGGGTATGCTTCCGCACGGCTCACTCTGTGGGAGGAAAAAGAAGAAGAAAACTCTGAAACTGAGGTGTGGGCTGAAGCACAATGGGTTGCTCTGCTGCATACAGCAGTGGTGCGTTTAGACAGCAGTAGACAGCAACTTTGGGGTTTGTTCCTGATCTCCTGCATAACGCAGGAAGTTCCTGAGATTCTGTGGTGCTAACACAGGTCTTGAATCACCTGTGTAGTAAAATAATTGTTAATTGCACCTTAAGGACTCACTATTCTTTTGCTACAGAAAGTCAGCTGTTATTAATTCCATTCATTTTAAAAAGGAAAATAAAATCCCAAAACAGGCGATGTTTTATGTTTTTTTCCAAAAAAAACTATCACTGTTTCCTGGGACAAAAGCAAAATATTTGGTTTCCATTCTAGAGCACAAATATTTTTCTCTGTGAATTTTTTGGGGGGGTCTCTTTGAGCTCATGCACAGAGAAACGACTGACTGTTAATTTTTGCCATCCTGCTTGAAAGTGAAAGTATTAATATCATGTGTTCTATCAGCAAACCTGCAAATGCCCTGGGTAGGAACCGAGGCGATGAGGAGCGTATTACAAGGGTGCTGCAGAGGCAAGGCTGCTGAGCTGAGCAGGCAAGCTTACAATTAAACCAAAATTGCATTTTGTTGACTTTCTTAACATCTATGCAATGTATCTGGGCAATATATTGTGCAAACATCTGGTGTTCCAGTGGTGAGAGGGATCACGTGGAAGGATGATCAAATACAGGGAAACTCATCGCTCTTCCCTCGGAGCCGCGCGGTCACGCAGCGAAGGAGCATCTTTCTGCTTCTCTGGCTGCTGATCTATTGATTTCGAACCGCTCTGATTCCCCCTGTGTCTGGCTGTAGATGCAGAAGAGATGAAGCAACTGGGAAATCAGCAAAGCAGCAAGCTGAGCAGTACAAATTGGTAAAAATTATTTAATGCTGGGAAGCTGATCTAGTCACCCCCTGGTAATACTGTCAATTAAGCGTATGAAATTAATATTAATTATCAACAGTGAATTGTTTGCAAGTATTATAATGAATAGAGAAAATAAGAAGAAACGCAGCACATTTGTGATGCAAAAATGTTGGCTGTCTCTGAATATTTCCTCTGAAATCTATTTTGATTCCATTAGGAAGCACATTCATAAATATATTTTCTTAGTATTAGAGTTGCAGATCAGCCCAGGCAGATTAGCAAGTGCCACGAAGCAAACGTATACACTGAAATCCTGTCTGATCCGTGGAGTTTTATTCATTTTTAAAAAAACATACATCAGAAAAAAACCCCTACAGAGATGCTCAGCAAGAGCAGACATTTTTTGAGAAAGGAAACCAGCAGCACTTGGAAATATTTTAACAAGAGAAGCACACACTGGAACATCACTCCCAGCCCATGCTGGCACGCTCATGCCTACCAACAGATTGCAATAACTTTCTTCTCATGTTGGGAGAAAAATAAATAAAGCCAAAAGGCATTGGTAAAACTACTCTATAAGCAAAGAAATCTTAATCTTCAATATGTGATTTAGAATTAGTTTTAACTAATAATTTTTATCAATTTCCAGATTAAAAGGGCACTTTGCTCTGCCCCTGCAAAGGAAGATACGCCAGGGCTAAAAGCTGTCAGAAAAACAGAAGGGCACAAACTGGAGTGTGAGAAGCTATTGAGCTCCCCGAAGCCAAGGGAGGACAAGCTGGTGGCAAACTCTAGCTTCATCTACCTCTGATGCTGTGTGCTGCTGCTTCTTCCATTCTAGTAATTAACGTTGCTCTGCTCTCTACATTTAAAAGGATGGAAACCTTCAAGTACGTGGAAAACAGTTGAGAGAAATTGTGTCAAATACTCTTTTTTTTCTGATAGTAAAGTAGCTGCCACTCTTTAAATGGGAGTGCAGTTTCTGTATGTGTCTCTCAATCTGGGGGAAACCCATTCCCCTTGGCATGGCACCTGCCAGGGTGACTCTTCTTTGGAATTTAAGCCAGCTATGCTCTCAGAGATGCAGAGGAGGCCTTGGTTATAACACCACTAACAAGTGCATCAGATTGTATAGAGTATCACAGTGAGATTGGATCAAAACAAATCTTTAGAGAAATATTTCCCTCTAGGACTACCTTCCTCCACCCCCAAATATTTTCAAAATACTCCCACCTGACATATGGTGCAAGCATAGTCGAGTCCAAAAGGCACAACAATTGTCATCACCAATCATGTTGAGATTTTTAAAGAACTCATTTATAAGAGCAGAAATATCCTCCCTACTCAGGATCATCTTCCAGTGCTCACTTACCTGAATTGAAAGGTGACACCAGCTCGTAGGTGAGGAAAGCATTTGGTGGCAGAATTCTAGCTAACTTGTACGGGTCTCCCAAGGCTTAGCACCAGGAAAGCCATGTTCTGCACAAAGGAGTAAGAGTGCAGTGGCAAGGACAGTAGTGGAAAAAAGGATGTGAGCAGTTGGTCTTCCCAGCTGTGCAGGCCTGTGTGCACTAAGTGAAGAACAGTAAAAATTGGTGAAAGCACCAGTTCTCCCACGGTGTTTGTCCCTGGCTGGGAAAAACTGAGAGGTTTGAGTTTTACTGGAGTGGGAGTTTGGTCTCTGCTAGCACAGTGAGTCCCTGGGCATGGACAGCCATCAGAAGTCAGGGAATAAACCTGCTCATGGCCAAAAAGAAAGCAGCCCTATGTTCAAAGCAGATATTTAGGAACATCAGTTAATGATCAGTCCCCAATTCCAAAATCAGCACTTAGAGCGAGGGAAAATTAAGTTGTAAATGTTCATTGAACTAATTTCCTAGCAAACATCTCTGCTTGCTTTGCCCGCAGCTCTCCTGTGGATGTGGAGTTAGGCAGTGCAGCATGCCCAAGGAAGCACTAACCCCAGGCTAGCTCTGGCCCGTGTCACAGGAGGTGTTTTGACAGCACAGCTGGTGCTGAGCTCAGGAACAGCTGGATGAAGTTAGCAAAAAGCCATTGCATACCAAAACATTGAGTTGTATCTGCATCAGTCTGCTAGGACAAGTCGTGGTACAAACACATGGTTTCTTCCTTGAAAGACCTGCACACCAACCAAAGAGCTGATGAACTTTGGAAGCCTGTAGTGTCATGAGCAGTATTAATCCTTTCTTAAAACCATGTACAACATGATAGATCAGTTATGCTGCTTGAGGGGCATAAATATCATTTATTAAGACAATTATGGTTAGTCCTTTGCAATTATTTTTGAATAGATACATGAATCTCAGTTAAAATCAGATTTATGTGCACCCTCATCCAACCCAGTGCCAGGATCTTTGATCCCAAATTATTTAGGAAGCAGAGGACTCTCTTCCGCATGGGGTGTTTCTGCTTGAAATGTGCATTAAGCAGCAAAAAGACTAAGATCTCGGGAGTTAAATCTTTCAGCTTTCTCTGTGCACATCACAGGCTTCATTGAGCCATGAAGTTACACATTACAGTTGGCACGTTGTGGAGGAAGCTCCTGTACCCCAAAGAAAGCAGCTGGTTACGAGGGCAAAAAGATTCTTCTAACTCAAGGAAATGAAGACAGTGTAAAGAGGGAAAAGAATCCTTTAGTGTTATAATGTTGATTTATACTAATCTAAGTAGCTATTATTAAAAGTTGTTCTGTGGCATTTTTGGCCTTCCTCCAATCTGTCACAAAAGGCAGACTTTTGGCATTAGTTTTTCAACCGAAAAAAACAAAGAAAGTAGAACTCAGATGAGGTGTTTGCTCCTACAAACTGCTCCTCTGCTGTTGCTTCAGGAAAGCAGCCATGCCAACTGAACTATACCAAACTCATATGACACATACAGTAATGAAATAAATACAAATTACTCACCCAGATTCCTCACAGAGTCCTTTGAGATTTCTTTCGCATAGAACAATCTGCTAGTGAAATGCATTTGTAGGTGCAACATACAGGTTATTTTAAAAGCACTTGGCAAAATTAGCTAAAAGTTCATGTCAGAAACCGAATAAAAATGTTGTCTCGGATTTGAAAGGTGTGAGAAAACGGCAGCAGTAACATCACATCGGGATTCAACAGGAGGACTCGGGTAAACACAGTTTCTAGTGGGGAACTCCCATTATCACTTTAGGAATGGGCAGTAATGAAAGCCCAGAACCTCTCCTGGAGAAAGAGATCACTGGGAAAAGTTCTCACTCTCACTCTCAGGTTGCTGCAGGAAGCTGTCCTCATCACCTCTGTCCTGCTTCCCACCAGCTTCCTCCCTTCTCCAGGCTAACAGCCCTCCATGCCTTGCAGACACCCAGGGTTATGCAAGAGCACTGGGAAGGTGTTTGGGGTTGGTTTCTTTTTTGATTTGTTGTTGGTTTGTGGGGTTTTTGTTGTTGGGTTTTTTTGTTGTTGTTGTTGTTTTTTATTTTTGCAGTAGTTTCTGCCCCTCCTCCCCATCCTGTCTTGCAGCATCACGAGAGATCCCACTCGGTTCTGATCTAATTAGAAATGATTTCCAAGTTAAGCTCGTCAAAAGATGCACCAGCCTCATGGATGTGGGCTGCGGGAAAGGCCATAACCTGCTGCCATGGGGCTTTGGCCAGTCCGAGCCTGCTGAGGAGGAGCAGGGAGCCCAGCATCCACAAAGGCAGCCTCGCTCCCACCACCCTCCCCAGACTCTTTTGTACACAAACAGCTTATTTTTAACCAAAATGTGATTTCCCTCCCCCTCCCAACCTTTATTTTAAGAAGGCTGTTTCAGAGCATCAAAAAGCAAGGAACTAGTAAAATGGAGGTTCATAGGAAAAGCCCAATTTGGACAGGAAAAATAGGGACAAACTATTCAGGATAGAGCTCCCCTCGAAATGGTTAGATCACACTGGATTGGCTTCAGGAACCAGAAATCAGTTTGCACATTAAAAGCAGCTGCAATCCTGTGAAATTTATGGGAGACTGAGGGAAATCAATTCTGAATAATACAGGTCCTTTGACATCAACTTAAAATTATCTTTTAAATAAATGGAGTGTAGTTTTATTTATAAGCCCAAGTGCTCTGCACCTCACAGCACTGCTCAAGGGGGAGGAAATACAACCTTCAGCTGCTGCAAACTGAAGGAGCTGGAATTTAAAGGAATTAGGACCATTTATGTTTCATAAAGGTCTGCTCCGGAGTACTGCTCAGGATCGTATGAATCCCTTCTCTTTCAGGAGAAGGGCTGTCTGAATGTCACTCACATTGCCCTTTATTTTTATCCATTAGACAAACAAAATGAACGATCACATTTATGCCACGGACAGAAAGCAGACCCCACAGGCTATATGTTGTGAAAAGAACTCTTTCTACTGAGCTAGATAATGCTTGAAAAGGTGAATGAAAAGATTTTAGTAAAGAGGAAAATGTCCCTGTAGGACCCTTCCCAATTCTGAGCTCTTCTGTAACGTCAGCCTCGCTAATCCGTACCTAGCTGTGAGTTCAAATGAAAAATTCATTAACTTTGTGTCCTTTAATTTATTAGGTGTAGCAACACTCCTCATCAGGGGAAGGGCTGAAAGGAGGGGACAAGCAGGCCGCTTTTATTCTTTTCGCGGATCTACAGGCTCACAAAGGGAGAGGACCAGTTTGTGAGAAATTACACTTCCCTAATTAGGAGAGCTGCTGTTTGCTCTCGCAGGCACGCAGGGGCTGAGCAAAGGAAAAATGGAAAAATCTGCCATCAAAGACCTGAAATGGCCATGGCTAAAACCATGCCAGGACCAGACAACAGCAGGGGCACCTCGGTGACCGTTTCATCCCACAGTGGTACATGAAAAGGGAACACATTAGCAATGAGAACCACATAAGTCTTTTATATGGTGAATGAAAACTGAAATCTGGACTGCCTACACAGCAGCAGGACTAGATGTTGCTTTATATCGACTACACTGACTGCTACAGACCTCTTAGGCGCGTGTTATGGCAGGTTTCATAGTTCTTCCCAGAAAACCCCCTAGGAAAGCCTAGCTTGAGTGAGGGAACCAGGAGTAGGAAATAAAAAAGATCTTTTCTTTTTTTTTCTCTGAAGGCTGTCTCAATCTAGGGGCTCAGGGATCCCATCACCACTACTCTCTGCTCAGCTGAACCTGTTGGTATCAAACCACTCCTGTCTTGTTCACAGATAGATAGGTAGGATATCTTCCTGAGAGAAGGATTGCTTCATTCACAGCAAGACAGTATTTTGTCCTTACACAACCCTCCTTGGTGTCCCTCTCTGGAAAGGAGTAAATAATTACCCTCATTTTCTGCCAGGAAGCACAGATAGCAAGTGGGGTGAAATGGCCTGCAGCCAGGGCAGAGCCAGCAGCAGAGCCAGTCCCAGGACCCATTAACATTGATGCTTAATTGGTGTTTACATTTTGCTTGGAAAAGGTAAACATGTATCCTAACCAGCCAATACCAGCTGTGATGGGAGAGTGATGTTATCCAAAAGCAATTTCCTCTCCTTTCAAAGGGGCATCTCCAGTAGGTGGGACCATAAAATGGCATCTGAATCAAGACACCTCAATTGTGCATTTATGAAGCACAGCAGCAGGGTTGTATCACCAGTTATGTGGTAAGACCAGTCACTATTTAGGCTGACAAGAAAGGGTAAATAAAGTAACAGGGAAACAAACAAACAAAAGGCAAAAAAAAACCCAACCCATTCCTTTCAGGATGCTGCAGCAGTCGTATGGTTTCAATTATGGAAAAATATAAACTGTCTTTATAGCCATATGGTTATACTCTTTGAAGCAGCAAGTTATTGATACCAAAATTAATTGTTCTTTGTAACAGCAGAAAACTCTGAACAGCTGTCAAAAAATGTTCACAAGGAAATCCGAGTTTAGTGGAGGTTAATCGCTGTTTCAATTTCCTTACAGATATTAAAATGAAGTTCAACTGAGACAGAATTTCATAAAAATCAGCTTGTTTCTTATGCCCATATCTTGCTCACAGGAATGATACAGACCCACCTCTCAAACTGATGCCTTATTTACCCAAACACGTGGTGTGTCCCTCTGTCAGCAGCAGTACCTCCCTGCAGCTCGCTGGCCAAGCGTCTCCTTCCCTGGGCTCCAAGTTCTCTCACTCCAGGGATCACGTAGACAAACAGTTGGAGGAGAAAGTCACACATCTCAGGATTTTCTGCTGTGATTACTGAAAAAAATAAATCCACAAATACTCTCTGTCACTGATATTCCCAAAACCTCTGTCATGTGGGTGTCAGGATAGCAATTGCTCCTGGCTTCACGGGGGATGAATGCGACAGGGAAAGAACAGCTTCTGCCTATCTATCTATCATCAAGTGCTTTTTCAAATAATGAAAGCTAGGGAACTGTTACACCACCTCCTGTATGCCCTAAGAGTCAAAGAGAATGCCACTTGGTCTCCCTTCTCACTAGGACACTGCTGGGAGGAAGCCTCGGGGGCTGTAGAAGGTGAGCAAGTTTCTTGAGCAGCGGAGTTGAAGCAAGATGATTTTTTCTGAAGGGGGTGCACAGTGACCCATTTCTCAGTAGCCACATGCTATGCTGAAAATCAAACTTAAAACACTGGTTTTGCAGCTGTAAACTGAATCCCTCTGGGGTGATGGAAACCTGCCCCTGAGAACAACCAGAGATGATGCAAAAAACTCCCACAAACTATTAACTATATATTAATAGCACTTATATACAACATCTATACTTGGATAGGTGATATATATATATATATATATATACACAAGGTGTTAATGCAGTTAATTAAAAGAGGCAGACTTAAAAAATGTGTGATGTGTAATCATCTCTGAGGTTGAAGACAACTATCCCATAGTTTTACCTGAATGGTGTATAACCTAAAACTATAAGAACTAATCTGGTTACCAGGCAAGAACAAGAGGTTGTTCAGTCTCAGATGAGCAGCACAGGGAGAGAACTGCTGACATATTCCAAGCTATGCTAAGTAAGAATAGTAAATAACACAGTACTAGCTTTATCCTATCTTATCTTAGAGTTCAAGTTTTGGTATTGTGACAAGGACACCTCTAAAAGCAAAGGGCATCTGAGCATATGGCCACTGTCTCTGGGACTTAGATAATCACTTGCAGTGTCTTTGCTTCAAATACAGTTGTACATATTACTGGAGAGGAGTTCCTAATGCAATCAGTAGCACTCTCATGACCCCAGGGTCTCCAAACCAGCCTGTGATCCCCTAAAGCAGGACATGTGAGAAAGTGAAAGTGCAGGACTATCCCTGCAGCAAGCAAGGTCAGTGTTATTACAGACTCATATGCGAGTATGTGTCACAGTCCTTGGTAAAGCATAAATCACAGGAATTACCATGCAAATATACAATCTATGATTTTTTTAAGCTTAAATGGGAATTAAATTTTGTGATTGCCCTCCATGCAAGGATGACTTGAGCATAGTGCAGGGTATTATCTGTTACCAAGGCACTGGAATAACCAGGCTGACCACATATCACAGCTAGAAAAATGCAAGAACTGCCTTGGTGAAACAGTAAAACAGGTAAATTAACCCAGAAGAACAAAACAATGGGCAAATGCTGTCATCTTACAGTCACAAGTAATGCTTCTGAAAACACCCCTAACTGCAGTGGTGCTTTTTGGAGGTTTGTTGCTGTTTGCAGATCTCACCAGACAATTTCAGGTGTGGTGACAGCTTGCTTGCCTGTAGAATTTTGATCTCCTGCCTGACTTTATCAATGCAGTTTATTTTGCAGCATCTCATAGAAGTTATATGTCAAGGGCACTTCACAAAGCAAGTATTGCCTGGAGAAGTTGTACACCACACTGTTTGGAGACGACACCCACACAAGCAGCTCAGCAACGTGGGTACTGTCACTCCCCTTAACTCTCAATCCTTTGGAAAGAAAAGCTTCAAGCCACCATAGGATGGTACAACGTGAAGCATTTATTTGCATGCCTATTTTTCTAGCCACATCAGGCTAGAAAAGCTAGATTGCGTGTGCATAAGGGCATAAAGGTTGAAAATTATTTGTTATTAAAGCTAACTTTGCCAAGGCTTAGCTAGACACCTTTGATGTTTTTGAAGAGCACCATCTGAGCTCATTTTTGGAATAAAGTAGCTTGGTCAATGATATCTTCATTTCTTGAAGACAGTTGTTCAGTCTCTTTTCTATACTGTATGTTCCACATTAAGTCATTATCTATGCTGTTCACTCCATTAATTCTGCTAGTTTTATTAGCAAAGTTCTGCTGCCTGGTCCTGTAGCAGTGACAAGCATTTCTAAAAGCTAATCTGACAGATAATGACTCCATTAAGTGTTGAATACTAATTGGTTTACATCAGGGGCCTGAAATTAATTGATGTAAATAAATTAGCACCTGAGCATGCATCACCCCAGCTTTGGATTTTCCTAAATACCAATGATTCTTAAAGCTTGTATCTTCAGCAAAACGCAATGGAATATAAACAGACAGGATGAGTAATTAAAATGTGGCAACAAAATAAGACTATCAAGATGAGCTTAACAAAGATTGTTTACCTATTGATGGAAAGGGTAGTGCCTGCCTGTACAGTTTGTTTACACTGCACTGACTCGTACAAAAGATACTTTTCTGACAGCTTCCCAACTATATAATTATCATTACTATTAATAACAGTGCCTCTGACCCCCACACCGTTACTAAGATTTAGTAAAGGTACGTGATACCCAGGGACTGTGTGCTATTAATCACAACAAACAGCTGCCTTCCTCTGAAAGTCAAGCCTTCCATTCAAGGAATTAATGAAACTTATTTTGCTCTAAAAGGATAAAACCTCATTTTAGTGGTGATTTTTCAGTGGAATGACACAAATCTCTGACACTGATCTCTAAAGCTTCAGAGAGTGAGAGAGTTTGTGTGTGTGTAGTTTGGGCATGTCAGGAGCAGACAATAGGTTAGGAGACACCAAATACAGACTATTTTTATATTCAGATTTACTGCATTCCCTTTCACCTTTGTGCAGAAAACAAAATCTAATATAAAGCAATAAAAACCTGAGAAAAATCTGCATGCCTTAGGAAAGCTGATATCATTTGGAATGTTAAAGCAAAGGCAGCCCAGGACAACATATGGAGAGTACAAGGCAATGTTTGGCCAAACATCTCCATCACCACCAGAGAGCTCACTGCAGTCACTGGAGGGTTGGTGGCGGAAAGCTTTGGGGAAACTACTGAGGTTGATCAAAAGATACTCATTAACTTCAGGTTGCTTCAGATCAACTTTCTAATTACTCCCATCGATTTCAGATTGGATACACAGATTATTTTTACGTGCACCAAAGAATATTTTGTTTTGATAGAGTCATCAGCACCACGAAAACTCTAAATGACGTGAAGTTGTCATGCAAAGGACATTATCAAAATTTCTACAGGTTGACATAATTTTCCTGAGCGAATTAGGAAAAAAACAAGATTATCAGGAAGAAATCTGTTGAGAAAAATTGTAAGGAACCTGCTGTGAGATCTCTTGAGATATACAAAAGCCTCTTTTATAAAAAAAAAAAATCATTCTGAATATTAATTTCATGTTAGTAAATATTCTATAAATTTCTTCGATCCCCAGTTAGGATCATTGTAAAGATATACTATCATTTTCCAGTATTTTACTCCCAAAGATACTGTGTGGAAACAACATTTGCAAAGCTGATGAGAACATTAGACGCTGTTAGAGCCGCAGGGAAAGCAGGGTCCTCCTTTCCCCTCCTGCCCAGGCACCTGCACCTGCCAGGGCCCTGACCTCCAGCACCCGAGTCCAAGTAGGAACCCAGCATTCACTGCCTGCCTGCTTGAAACACTTCCTCCAACAGCCGTTTGCATCTTTCCTGCTGTGTGCCTTTAGTAATCCTCTTTGATCTCACGCCAAAGAGGCAAACAAGCGGCTGGAGCTCCACGCTGTGGTGGTAAATAACAACACAGGTGCTCCTCCTCAACCCTCCCTCCTTTTCGAGCTGGGATCATGAGGGATGGCTCATCCCACATTTCAGAGAAATTGTAGCTTCTGGACAGGGCGTTTATCACTGTCACAGTGCCGATTTCAGGCTGCTTTTCAGTCCCTGAACCAATCACCGATGATTTACCTCAACCAGCACTGATCCCGAATTCCATGCAGAGGAACTTCTGCTTCATTCCTGAGCACAGGTTGTGTCCTACACCAGGAAACAATATCTGGCAGTTGCATCATCAAGAAATCATGAGCTTGGAATTTTGCTGAGGCTGGCACCCTGCACAGAGCAGCTGACAGCCAAAAGCTTCCTGCACATTCCTTATGTGCTACCAAAGGTGGACTGCAAGGACCAATGGTCCAGTGGAAAAAAAGTCTTCTGGAAAGCAGCTGTGAAAGAACCAGACATTTCTTGATCCTAACACCCCAGGAGATTCCTTATTTCAGAGCTATTAGGTATTTCTAGTAATAAAGGTAAAAGATGAAAGTATTAATAATTGTGAAAGGATACAGGAATGAATAAACCATTTGCCACGGACAATAATGCAACTAAAATATAGCTCTTAGCAACTAAGCAGCTTTAAAACATTGCCTTCAGCTAAATAATAAGCTGGAAGCATTTAGTAATACCATAATTTCTGACACAGGCTTCCTTTAAAAGCATTTACCCAAGATTGGTGGAAAACTGTGCAAAGTATTACCTCTTGGATAACAGTAGACATCTTCCATCATCATTTAGATACTGGGCCAAAACCAGTTGACACCATTTAAAGGCATTGCAAGCTTTTCCCCCTCAACAAAGCAGCAGATCCTCTTGATTCTAGAGTGATATCCTTGAGATAAGGAGAAGGTAGCTCCTGCAGGAAGGTTTAGTTGTGATCCATCTTCTTGTTCATCTTCAAAACCTTTTCTTCCTCCAACCTCACCGATTCAATGATTTCAATTCAGCCACCATCAGTACAGCACTGGAAAGCCATCAGGAGTTAACCAGTGAAAATTAATTACAAGAATAAAACTTCCCTGAGTTTCTCTTATCATGAGCATTTAAGTATAATGGATATTTATTAGTCAGTGTAATGGACAACAGAGTTTAAAGGGTGCAGTTTTCTAGTAGTCACTGTACATATGCTCAATGAGAATTCAAAAGACATAATGAATTAGGATTCCCCTGTTGGGCACTGAGTATTTCTTCATTAAATTCTAATGAACTGGGAAGAGCATCAGGTTTGCTCATGCAGTGTACTCTTCCCTTTTTTTTATGGTTCTGTTTAGATGCATTTAGTTAATCCTCATCATCCTTATGACAAAGAAATGCTGAAAAAACATTTGCTATGAATTCAAGGAAAAGAACTGTAAAGGGGGAAAAGTCAGCAGACAAGTTACATGAAATAACAGCTGAAGACTTTTTGCTGTACCTTACAGAACCTATACAGGCATTCGTTTTCCTCTTCAGAAATGACAGGATGAGATGGAATCTCATTTTGCAATAAGATTATGGCAAATGATAATGTGTTCTCACTTGATTACCACCTTTGGAAATGAAAAGACTAATTCCTGAAAACAGACACAGAACATGATAACAGCCTCTCTCCATCCCCAAATAAGAGAGGGGTCAATGCAGCTAAATCCAAGTTGCTTGTCACAGAACTGATAGGAATTGTGTAACACTGTCAATAACAGCACAGGAAAAACACCCATCTCATTGAATAACTATTTCAAGTGTGACCATGATGCCACCTGAATGGTGGCCCAGAACAGGAGGGGTGGCTGGGCTGTGCACACCTGCACCCACAGACCCAGCTAAATAAAGCCCAGGAGTTACAGGGTATCTCTGTGTTTGGGGGCTTCTCTAACGGGCTTTGAGTAGTACAGAGGAATGGGAGTTCGTGTGGCTTTGGAAGTTGGTGTCTCTACAGCCATAGTTACTATAAGTAACTTCTTACAGGTATGTGGTTGTTCCAAAAAGTAAGCAAGCATAAAAAAACACCCAAATCTGTGCTGGCATTAAGTGAAAAAAAAGTTTTTAAAAGGTCAGCAAAGAGGGTGAAAGTGTTTCAAAGAGAGCATGAAAGCAGCTGCAATAAAGCCATGACTTCTCCAGGCTTTTTTTCCAGAATGAGAGCAAAACAGAAATTAACTTGCAAACCGTTTGTTGTCACTATACCCACACTTTGGGCAAAGCTGCTCTGAGACGGTGGCCATCCATGGCAGCAGGTCCCCTCAGTAGGTAACAGGCTGTTTCCTGCCTGGTGGCACTGCCCCAGCAGGCCCTGGCACCTTAGCACAGCCCTTGCATCACTGCCTCCCACGTTGAAATCCAGGGGATTATAACACTTCATCTTCTGACTGGCTGTTGGCAAGACAAGCAAAGCAATTAGCCTGTGATGGTAATTTTATGGTGCTTATAAAATTAATTAGCAGCCTATTAATTAAATTTTGTCATTAATATTATTATTATTATCATCTTTTCTTCTAACTCCTTCTCTGCTCAGTCTCTGTTTCCTGGTCTTTTCTGGGTGTTTTTTTTTTCTCCTCTTGTTTTGCCTTGTTTGCTTCCTGAGGCAGATACAGCCCAACTTTTGTCTCCAGCCACATGGAGGCCACAGAGGGGGAGAGCTAACATTCCGAGCTCAGCTTTGCTTTCCAGGATGAGCCTGGAGCAGCCAAGTTGCACTGCAATAGAGCCCTGTGACGGCTGAAGGAACAGAGCTGGGGAGAGAGCTCTACAGTGCTTTGAGGTTCACACACGGCCTTGGCTAGGGGAGCCCCTCCCAGAAATTGCTGGTTTAGGTCAAAGGACAAGTTCTCTGTTTTTTGAAGGCCTGGGATGTCCCTTTGTTATTTTAAACAGAGAAAGGCTGGTGATGCAGAATCTTCCCAACGAGGTGGCTTTTGGAGGATATGTCATCCAGGGTTAGGAACTGCAGCACTTGTTCTTTATGGACATCATCCGGGGATTTTTTTGCTTGTTTGCTTGCTTGTTTTCTAACTCCATGTTGGGAATAATCTGAGAGAGACAGTTTCACAAAATTTAACATTAATTTAAGACCGAAGTGTGTTTTATTTGTACTGTTGCCAGGATTTTGAAGTCTCCCTCTCAGGCTCCTGTCCTCCTCTAAAACATCTCCAGAGACTCCTTTGATGCTCCTAGCATGAGAGATCCCACCACCCCACAACACAAGAGATTGTCTGAATTGGAAACTTTCCCAGAACAAGTTTGTTGGTTAAAGGGCTCTTTTTGTGATGAAATATAGCTTAGACCACAGGATCTTACCTTCAGAACTCTAAAGCTGTTGTCTCAGGCAGTGTTAACCGGTGTTCCTCTCTCCTGTAAGAGACACCAAAAGACTTTGTTATTGTCAATAAAATCCCTACTGGGGTGTGGCTTTGCCTAGTTTGTCCTAGGTTTTCACTGAGATTTACAGCCCCATATTTAAGGCCACAGTGCCATGAATATGTTCTGCAGCTAAACATGAGCTGCACACACGGTGATGCATCACATGGCTCTGGGGCACCTCCTGCTATTTGAGTCCTGCCCTGCACTGGACAGGAGAGGACACAAACTGAGAGGTAAGCAGCACTGTCACAGCTATGCTGGGCATAGAGTTACACCAGTGTTTCCTCTTCTCCATCACACTGTGCTACCATGAAGAACAATGCCTCCTCTCCCTGGAGCTCGAGGTCATGGCTGTGCCCAGACCAGAGGAACGCCCAACTCCCTACATGTCACTACTGTGCCCCCAAAAAAATCCCTGTAGGCCGCAGCATGGGAGGCAGAGACCACCCTCACCTCTCTATACAAGGAATTTAGAGTGTAGCCCTCTGTGAGTGAGCAGCAGTGGCAGGAGTGAGCAGGTGGATCAGCGGAGGTACTGGTGTGCGCGAGGCAGGGGTGTAGCAGCAGTGCTGAGGTGCCCGGTGCTGGGGCCATGGAGCTCAGTGCTGGTGGAGCATTGCCATCTACAGCACTGTGAGCAGCACTGCACAGCAATGCCATTGCTCCATTCCTGTCCACTGGTAAAGAAAAATAACCATTTAAAATCTGTTTAGAGCTGGCATGGGGACAGCGCACACGAGCTCCGAGTCAGGCTCTCAGCTGCACCTAATGTTATATTTTGGTTGGGTTTTGAGCTTTGTGATTCATTCCTTACTCAGAGAAAACTTTCAACTACCTTGGAAGTTTGACTCGGCCTTTATTTATTTGAAGTTAAAGAATCAAAGGTGTTTGAATACTTCAGGCAGGCTGGTTGCCACTGCATGGTGCCTCTTGCTATAAATTCAGGCCATATCCCTCGGCACTGATTTCTGATGAAGGACAGAACCCATTTTGTTTGCTGCCTGAAGTGCTGAACAGAAACCCTCTGGGATTTTCCCCAGGCTGTGGGAACTTCCAGATTAACTTTCTTACCACAAACAAACCAATTACAAATTTGCTTTGGAAGTGTATTCCCAGGACCTGAGGTGCTACAGGTTGTCTGTGCTACAGCCATGACATTGCTGGAGCCAATGAATTCAAAGCAGCCTCATATTGTGACAGGGAAAAAGAATAAATTCAAACATTAAAACATTCTAGTTGGCACAATCACGTTAAAAAATAACATTTGAATCCTATTATACTATAATTCAATATTGCTTTTGGTAACATTTGATAAACTGCTGTTATGTGTTATTTTAAGGGCAGGTTGAGGGCTGTTAAAGTATTAAAGCACCCAACTGTTGCTGCTTGACAAAAAAGTCAGACATTCAACTGAATTCATTCTAATGTACTGCATTGTTCACTGGAAAAATCATTTGTCTTTGCAAGTGATGACCTTTCTTTTCTATTCAGGTCTTTAATTGTTTCTAACTTACTTTCCTCAAGATTAAAGCTTCCTTGTACTTAAATAATAGACAAAAACTGCCCAAAGGTTATTGCCTTCCCAGTGAGCTCTGTTAGGTGACTGATAACGTTTCTCCTCATCACTCACACGTTAGGACTTTACTGCTCTTGAGAGTCCTTTTCTTGAGGAATACATTACTTGAGAAGTAAAATTCCAGGAGCCCAGATGGAGCCACTGGGAAGTTCATGGAAGGGAAGGCCTGGCTGGCCACTGGCTGGCCACCAGCAACCAGTCCTGGGGACAGCCCTGGTGTCAGCAACCTGACACCCTGCACCAGGGACCAGCTCAGCCTGACTAAAGGGAATGCCTCAGCCACAGTTGCCTTCAGCCTTCATTTTGCAATACTCAATTGCACCAAAGGTAGTAATACAATAAGCCCTCACTGTTAGAGCACTGAAATTAGATTTGCCATTATTATGCCTTCACACAAATCCTCATGGAAGAGTTCGCTTCTGTTTGCATTAGGCAACTGTATTTCGTATTGTATTGGTTAATACCAATGTCTTTAGAGGTCATCAAACTCAACAGTTAAAAAAATTAATCTGAGAATTTACAGCAGTTAAATACAGCTAAATAATTAATGATGAGGAAATTGAACTTCCCATTGAGATTGGATTAGGAGCCAATGTGGGACACCACTGCTGTAGAGCATGTGTCCCTGGGGAACCTCTCAGTAAAAATCAGCCCCTTTATTGCTTTCCATAGCACTAATAAAATATGAAAGTAGAGAATATCATAATATTTTCATATCATATTAATGACCTTCAGAATGCAATCAGAGTAGCAGCTCTCACTTGAGCAATTTGCTAACACGATATAAAATTGTTAATATGATATGAAGGTCACTAAGACAGTATCAAAATTAGTGTAATGACAGCAACTAACCTAAGCCTTTCAGCAACAAGAACAATTAACTTGCAACTTCATTTTTGCAGCCTATACCTTGTGTGCATGAGTCAGGCGCAATATCAACAAGCAGCTGCGCAGTGTCATCAGGTGAAGAGGGCTTCACCTCTGCCCACTTCTGTTGACTTAGCTGGCTCAAACCTGGTGTGGGAAGAGGCATCTCACCCTGGACCTCTATCTCAGCACTGGGGGGTCAAGCCAAAGTGAAATAGGCAGAAAGACGAAATGAAACAGCAGGGAGAAAGACAAAATGAAATAGCAGGGAGCAATCACAAAATTGAGCTGATGACCTGACAGACAAAACAGTATAAAAGGAAAAGGAGAGAAGGAAGACAAATAAAAGCAGAGAAGCACCTTCAGAGCAACTTAGAAAACCCACAAGCTCAGAAGCAGGGCATGATCTGACATGCAAGTGTAGAAATGGCTGAGCTTTAGGAATCACAACGGTAAGAGGAGGCAGCACGGCATAGGGCTGACAGCCAGAGCCTGTGGTTTACAGTCCTTGCTCCAGCATAGCAAGGTGCTGTCAGACATTGAGTTTTTCACATCCTTTCATCTCATCTTTCTCCTTCTGCCAAACTGGAGAAATACTTCTAAGAGGTCCTGCCATGCTGACAGGGTGCCTTGAGCTCCTTACAGGGACAGCACTGTAGTAATGTAATGTGGCTTTCTAAAGGAGGAGATCAACATCTCTACAAGACTCATTATTCAGAAAAGCTTTGATTCAAGGGGATTTATGGGAAATGAAAGAACAATAGTATTTTTAATGGAAACATGTATTTTAAAATAAAAACATTGAGATAATATTAATAATTTTCCTTCTGAATAAAATTGACATGTCTAGAATCTAGGCTGAGCAGGCTAAACAAAAGAATGTCCAGCAATAAAGTTCTGAGTAACTTTGAAATCCAGACTTTTTAATTAGAAAAAAAACTCACCACAACAAACAAAAAACCTTCACTTTTAAGGCACTACACTACAAAGGATAACTTTGTTTTTCCCTGTATAAGCAATGTTTTTCCAGAGCATGGAGAGCAGTGAGATTCTTCTAAAGTCCTCTTAAGAAACAGATCCAGATCCAGCTTTCACTGCCACCACACCAGTGAAACAAAGACAGCCATACGCCAGTGGAATGGCTGCAAACAGTCAGATCAGCACCCTGCTGAGCCTCAGGATGTTCCTTCGTGAGACTGGGGAGGAACACAGGAGGAGGATAATCACATGACGCTGCTCCCATACCGGACTCCTCTTCCAGAACCCTCCAAAACTCCTCTCCTCCCTGAAGCTCATCTAGATTTCAGCATATACAATATCCTATAATAAGGCCATCTACAGCTGAATAACTTGTTTTGTGACAAGTCAGCTCGTTTTATTAACTGTGTACATTCTGGCTTCATTTCATGCACCTCATGACACTGACTCTATGACAGAATTTGTTAAAACTATTAGGAAAAAAATTAACCACAGGACTTCAGAGTTAGCCTCTGTGTGAAGATCTGAATAAAATGAATGGAAAAGTCTCTGTGAAATCTCTTCTGAGCAACAGGAACAGGTCAGACCATGGCTTTGTTTCCATAAACAGGGCTTTTATACAGGTACTTGAGTATTCAGAGTGGCAAATACAGTGGGGAAAAGCATGTGGGAAGTCATTCTTCAGCTGCACAGTGTACAATTCTGGTATCTGCTCCTGGAGACTCATTTTACTGTCTGAGTCAAAGCCCCTTTATATGTATTTTATACAGGAATTGATTGGTATTTAATTAACCTACACTTTATGCCATAGTCAATCTTTAATTAAATGCATCCTTAAGCATAGAATTTAGAGCATTACCAGAATGACTTTAAGTGCAGAAAGCGGTTTTATGCTTTCCTCATAAATGAGAAACAAGGAATGAAGCTGCTTGAAAGGAGCTTCTTCAGTCAAATGCAGAATTGTTTGCATGGAGACATCCACCTACAAGAGGAGACATCCAAACATCTCCCACTGGGCGTGGGGACCCTTTAGCTCCCATGAGTTCCTTAAAGCCTCAAAGCATTGTGCAGCCTTTGAAAAACAAACTCCAGACAAAAAGAAAAAAAGAAGAGGTATTACAAAAATCTTTCTAATATAAACTGCAGGGATTAATTGTGATATCTAAGCAGTTAAATATTGTTTAAATAAGAATAGACAGCAATTAAAAAGAGTATGTTCACTATTTTATAATTTGCAACAAAATCCTCTTTCCATGCAGGCTTGCATCTGCTTCACTTGCAAAATTCTGAGCCTTCTTATACAAAAAACACCAAGCGCAACAAAGTTTAGAGTCATCTTATTTCCCACTGCCTTGTAATACCCTAACTTTACTCCCTGAACACATGCAAGCATACTATTTGCTAGAAATGTAAACATGCAACCACTTGTCCAGATCTTCACCTCCCTGGTCTTCAGTCTCTCCCTTGCTGTGGCTTCGCTCTGTCACTCAGCAGCAGTGCTGTGAGCAGCTCAGAGATCACCCTCCAGATTCATCATGTTGTGCTCAGAGTGTCATGCTAAGTGTCAGCACTGCAGGCACGAGAAAACAGCTCAGCTTGTGAGAACATAGAATTGTTTTGGTTGGAAAAGGCGTTTAAGCTCATCAAGTCCAACCCCTCCCCTCACACTGCTAAGCCCACCACTAACCCATGGCCCTCAACATCTCAGCTACACGGCTTTGCAGTATCTGCAGGGACTGAGACTCTTCCACCTCCCTGGGCAGCCTGGGCCAGTGTCTAATAACCCTCTTGGGGAAAAAGTTCCATCTCATCTCCAATCTAAACCTCCTCTGATGCAACTTGAGGCCATTTCCTCTTGTCCTATCACTTGTTACTTGGGAGCAAAGACCAACTCCCATCTTGCTACAAACTCCTTCCAGGTAGTTTGTAGGCAGTGCTCATGCCTTCCATCAGCCTCCTCCAGACTAAACACCCCCAGGTCCTTCAGCTGCTCCCTGTCAGATTTGTGCTCCAGACCCTTCCTCAGCTCCAGTGCCCAGGTTTGGACACACTCCAGAACACAGGTGGTTTCTTATGCTCATCCCCTTGTAGCTGAGAGAGATGCTCATCCAAGAGCATCCCACCACCTGATCATGATAGGGCATGAGTTGTGTGAGGATTAAAGTGATGAAGATGATCTGGAAAATTCGTTCTGCATGTGAAAACAATGGTAATCAATTTTAATAAATTTTGAACAAGTGATCAAATTAATGATTTACAGACTTGGGCAAGCAGACAGGGACAAAAACAGGATAAAAAAACCCCAACACTGGAGAAGCTATTATTTAAATCTATGCTGTTAATAAAATTTACAGTTATTCAGACACAGTCATTTTCCAAATCCCGTTTACTTTTCAGCATGAANCAAAAATCTTTCTAATATAAACTGCAGGGATTAATTGTGATATCTAAGCAGTTAAATATTGTTTAAATAAGAATAGACAGCAATTAAAAAGAGTATGTTCACTATTTTATAATTTGCAACAAAATCCTCTTTCCATGCAGGCTTGCATCTGCTTCACTTGCAAAATTCTGAGCCTTCTTATACAAAAAACACCAAGCGCAACAAAGTTTAGAGTCATCTTATTTCCCACTGCCTTGTAATACCCTAACTTTACTCCCTGAACACATGCAAGCATACTATTTGCTAGAAATGTAAACATGCAACCACTTGTCCAGATCTTCACCTCCCTGGTCTTCAGTCTCTCCCTTGCTGTGGCTTCGCTCTGTCACTCAGCAGCAGTGCTGTGAGCAGCTCAGAGATCACCCTCCAGATTCATCATGTTGTGCTCAGAGTGTCATGCTAAGTGTCAGCACTGCAGGCACGAGAAAACAGCTCAGCTTGTGAGAACATAGAATTGTTTTGGTTGGAAAAGGCGTTTAAGCTCATCAAGTCCAACCCCTCCCCTCACACTGCTAAGCCCACCACTAACCCATGGCCCTCAACATCTCAGCTACACGGCTTTGCAGTATCTGCAGGGACTGAGACTCTTCCACCTCCCTGGGCAGCCTGGGCCAGTGTCTAATAACCCTCTTGGGGAAAAAGTTCCATCTCATCTCCAATCTAAACCTCCTCTGATGCAACTTGAGGCCATTTCCTCTTGTCCTATCACTTGTTACTTGGGAGCAAAGACCAACTCCCATCTTGCTACAAACTCCTTCCAGGTAGTTTGTAGGCAGTGCTCATGCCTTCCATCAGCCTCCTCCAGACTAAACACCCCCAGGTCCTTCAGCTGCTCCCTGTCAGATTTGTGCTCCAGACCCTTCCTCAGCTCCAGTGCCCAGGTTTGGACACACTCCAGAACACAGGTGGTTTCTTATGCTCATCCCCTTGTAGCTGAGAGAGATGCTCATCCAAGAGCATCCCACCACCTGATCATGATAGGGCATGAGTTGTGTGAGGATTAAAGTGATGAAGATGATCTGGAAAATTCGTTCTGCATGTGAAAACAATGGTAATCAATTTTAATAAATTTTGAACAAGTGATCAAATTAATGATTTACAGACTTGGGCAAGCAGACAGGGACAAAAACAGGATAAAAAAACCCCAACACTGGAGAAGCTATTATTTAAATCTATGCTGTTAATAAAATTTACAGTTATTCAGACACAGTCATTTTCCAAATCCCGTTTACTTTTCAGCATGAATGTTGCTCATTGCACTGCACAATGAAAATAAATGAGCTAATCTGCTCTGTGATGCAGCAGCAGGGTCCAAGGTTTCAAGGATTATCATTTAAATATTTCTTCCCCTACAGCTTTTGTTTTGTAACTATAATAAATAAATAAATTGACAATAAATTATCTCTGAAGACAAACGTTTGCAACTCTATCTAGGCTACATATGACCACTTGCTTTAGGGAGTTTGACATTAGAAGGATGGTTGCCAATAGTATGTCTGTAGCTAAGTGTATTTTTTGTGTGTCTGATCTGCATGAATTGGGCCAGGTCTGTCCAAAGTTGATGCTGTGAAAGCTTTGGTGGCTCAGCTGGAATGGGAGAGGTTATGGCAAGAGGCAGCTGAGAGGTTTTGGTCACATCCAGCTGCTCCCCAGCCCTTCAGGGAATCCAGCCAGGCCATTCATTCCCCGAGAGGCTCATCAGTTCAATGTATCACAGTGTCACCAAGGACACCACCAAGTGTTAAGTGTTTGAACAAACAAAACCACAATCCCCTCCAAAAAACAAACCAAAACAACCCCCCTTCCCATCTACCAGACCTGAAGAATCATGACCTATGGGTACAAAAAGTATAGGATGGAAAAGACTTATTACAGTGTCATAATCATCACTGGATCAAGTCTTGGTAATGAAATGTATCCAGGCTCAAAACGTCACTTCAAAATGAAGTATGAACCTGTTTTTCAGTTAAAGGAAATGTCAATGAAAGCATGTGGGTTTTTTTTTCCCCCCAAGTTTTTGCCCCATCTGACGCACAAAATAATTTACCACCTTTAATGCAAATAACTCATAACTACTGAAAACTTAGTGATTTCTCAGACTAATGGAAATCCAGGTCTCCTGCTCTAGTCTACAAAACACCAAAGATGCATTTTCAGATCTACAACACAACTGACACTGTGCAAGACAACATATTTCAGTGTAAATGCACAGAAATACTCATTCTTCTCCAGTGATGTTCTAGATATTGGATATCTAGATTGTCTAATCTTATTATATTCTTTTGTTTCTCCCCCAAAATTGAAGATCTTTCTAGGTGATGAAATAGAAGACCAAGATCTGAAATACACTTTTAAGTGCAATACTGCTTGAATACATTTGGTGCATGTATTCATGTTCTCTGCTGGTCAAGAGATTTAACTTGCCGAGGGCAAGAGACTCAAAATCTATCAAGAAAGTCTTCCCCATGACTTCACTGGGTTTCAGTATATAATACCCCCTTCAGCGTTCTAGTCTGCCAATAACATTAGTCTTACTAAAAGTTTATAAATATTATTTTCCTTTTCTCCTATGATTAGCATGCAAAGGAGCCAAAGCTGCTCTTTTTTTTTTTCACCTACTATTACTTTCAATCTTCTAGCACCTGCTAAGGTGAAAACTGATTTTTCCTCTTACAAGTCAGTTCAAGACTTCTTGTTTACCTTAGCACTGAGACAGTGTCTTCTATTGCTGCCTCTTTCAGGGATGAGCACATCCTATTTTCAAAGATGGTTCAACTAATTTTCGTCCAGATACTGCCTTATGTAGAGGCCCAGAGTCACACAGCTTTTGAGTAATTTTTTACCTACTTACTAAGGAATTAACATCATGGATTACTTACACAAGTAAATGATGCTCCTGCCTACAAATCCAAACAATACCATTTCTAACTAGTCATTTCTGGAAAGCAAAATTCACATTCTCTCACACAAAAAAAGGACCTCTTCTATATGGCAGTGTGTTCCCTCCATTTTCATACAGATTTTCTGAAAAAGGCATTTCTCAGATCCCATGGGCAAATGTTCAATGCTTTCCCTAACTGCAGCCTTGCATACAAATCAAATCAGTCCCAGTGCTCAGTATGCCTGAGCAGACCTGCTTGGTATGCCTGACAGCAGAAGGATTTTAGCACCATGCCAGGACTAGTACAAACCCAAATAACACCCACCTCACCTTCATTTCTATCAATAAACCACAAATGAATGGGCAAAATCACCAAAACTGGCATTAGATCATGATCAAGCAAGCCAGCTCTTCTCTGACATCATCTCTTGTCTATATGAATGTGATAAATGGACTTTTCAGGTTACTCTTGCCATATAAACTAAACATAATATTTTGGAAGAACTCGTTTTAATGCAGTTTTGAGTTTAAATTGCTCTACTGCTCATGAAAGATTCGCAGCATTTAAAGAGCTGCAATGCCACATGCAGCAGTTGCCCAGCAAATGGCAGATGCAGAAACCGAACAGAATCCCTGTAGAAACCTGTCAGGATTCCCACCCTCCTTATGATATCACTAGCCAGAGTAATTCTGGATGTAAGCAAAGTATCCATAGGAGGACAGTAAGGGCTTGCATACACTGAGTGGGGAAATGTGCCCAACCAGGAAGCCTGTGGTAAAGGCAGTGCTGAAAAAAGCTTTGTGATGTGTGGTTTTGAAATGTTGTCCTGTTTATTAAAAAAAAAAAGAAAATATTAAAACAAGGATTTAGACAAGCCAATAACTATTGAGTACTACAAATGGCAAGCAGAAACCTTGTTTCCTGGAAATATATGCCACACATTAATGCTAGCCCACAGTTCAACCTCTGGTAACACTATTTTTTCTGTGCCTGGCAAGAACAGGAGAAGGAAGAGAGATAAGTATAAAAAAGAAAGGTAATTCACAGCTCCAGTAACTAGCTGCAGGAGGAAGAACCACCATTTTTCGACCAGTGTAGGATCACAAATGATCAGAAGTAAACTAAGAGATCCGTATGTTTTATACTAACCCCAGAGTTTCACCTGACCGAGAAGAAGAGACAATTCACATCAGTCTGGCCCTGTTAGTGGAGAAAAGCCTTTGGGGCTGATGGTCACAGGTTTTGGTTGAGTGGAGACCTGGGGATTTCTCTCTGCAGACTAGTGTATACCACTTCTCACACTGGAGGTCATCAAATCAAGTTCTCACGTAGAGAATTCTTCACATTGGTTTTCTCCCAGTAATAAAGGTATATTTATTTATACTGCTTCTAAAAAAACTAAATGTATGCAGAGCTCACCTCCTGAACTAAAAAGAAGAAAAGACACATTGAATATTTTCCTTATAATATTGCAAAAGCTCAGACACACCCCAGCCGACTTCCATATTTTATTTCAAAAGAAAAAGGAACCTATGTGTCCTAGCAGCTCTGCATCAAAATCTAGTCTCATTGTAGCTCCATATTGAGGATTTTTTTCTAGGAAAGCCTCTCAAGTACAATCGTTCCTTTTCAAAGCGTTGACAAACATTTCTATGGCTCCTGACTTACAGTGGTGGAAGGTCACTAGTTCAGCTTACACTATTCGGATCTCTTTTCCACAGACGAAAGGTCTCACTGAGCAGCTCAGCTTGGAGACAATGATCCATGAAGAGACTCATGGCTTTCCTAGAAAATGAAGTCTGTCTAAATCATTTAAGCAGGATAACGCCTTCTTCCTTCGTGGAAAAAAAGTGTCTTTCATGGCCTGTCTTATCTTTGTTACAAAAAAAATGCCTTTCATTCAAGTTGCAGCACAATGATCTTGTCCTACCAGTACTAGACATTCCCTCTCTCTGAGCCCATGTTTCCTAGCATTGGGTCTCCAGCATGAATAATTGCTCTGCACAGCCCTGGCAATGGGCAGAGTGCAGGTTTTCTTGACATCTTTACAACAAAGTCAGACTTCACCCCAGCTGGCTCTGTTCCCTCCTGATGGGTGGGCGAGCTGGGCTCTGGAAATGAGGTGTTTCAGAGGAAGGTATTAATTTAGCAGAGATCTGCAATGAGGCAGCTCATGATCCTACAGTGAGTGTTTCTGCCAGGAATCATCAGTGCTGAATCTCTGATGAGGGGCTTCAAAACATCCTCTGGGCATGCCCAGCGTCTGAGCACCCTCTGTCCAAACCATGGCCAACTCCATATGCTGGCAAAATCCTTGTGTGCATGGTCTAGACTTGCTGGCTGTCATTCTCTGTTTGCATCCATCTCCTCTTCAGTCCCTAAAATTATCTCACGAGTTCAGTTTATGCTCCTCATCTGCAGTTAACTAGATGAATAAGCTATTTTTTTTGGCAGAGCTTATAAAAGAAGGATGAAATAGTTGGTGGCTAAAGGTAAAAAGTAAAAATAACAACAACATTTTAGGCTGACTGTAACGGACTCACATAATTCCCAATATACTCACAATACAACCCAGATTGAAAGGTTCATGCTTCTAAAAAGTCAGGTGACATCAACAGAGAGGCATGCAGGATCCTTGGTGTCTGAAATCTTTAAACTGAAGAAAAGTTGTGTCAGCCTTAGTTCAATCAGAAACTCAACACTTGGCATAGCAAACGCTACTGAATTAAACACCACCTTTACGGTCTGTCATCCCTCTGGCCTTAAAGCACATCATGTGTGAGTACTACAGTGTCAAGACACTAAAATAAAGGGCTTTTTCCCAGTAAACCAGCAAACTGCATCCATCACAGCAAGCTTCAGGATAAGTTTTTTGGTTTTTTTTTTTTAAGGGATAAATTGCAGCAAACCCAAAACTTTCTGCTTGCTTAAAACAGATCTCCCAGGTGAGCGTCTGTCTCTGCTCGTGTTCTCAGGCTCTACAATACACTCAGTTATTTGCTTTGTTTTCATGATATTTAAGATTAAGTTATTACATTTCCAGATATTTCCCCATGGACATTTTCTTAAATAGCTTACGTTGAAATAGTAATAATCCTTTGGATGGTCCAGCTGATTGTTCACCTTATTTCTTTTCACTAGGGTAGGTCTGTAAATTAGATCTCTCTTCTCCAAAGTTTTCTTGGATGAATGGTTTCATTAATAAGAAAGGAAAAAGAAATCGATTCAAGCATTCAAAAGGCTCCAAAGAAAAATAATTTTAGAGTTAAAAGAATTTAGAAAATTTCAAAGCCCAAAGAAATAAAAGGACTTTATCTCTTCTCCATAAATCCTAGCTTTAAAAAATACAGGGAAAAAATACAGCAGGTTGAAAAAACTTGCCAAGAAATGCAAAATTTCACAGATAGACAGACTAATTTTCTAGTGTTACTTTCCTGATGATAACTTCTCCCTCTAAGCCATGAAGAAATTTTGTTTGATGTTTTAATTTAAATTTCCCACTCCAGTTTCATCCAAGCACTACATTGATATGGCTTACCTTTGCATCTCAAATAGTACTTCTTTCCCTATGATGCTCATGCCTCTGTAGGACTTATTAGGGACACCTTTGTCAGCCTTCTAGCCTTGTTAAGCACCTACATTTCCAGTTCTCAAAGGTTTTGTGTCTTCTGCTGAGGAGGAATGGTAGCTGTAAGGTGTAAAACTAACCCCTGCTAAGAGCTTGCTAACTCCTTTTAGAAGAGATGCTAGGATGTATATGTATGTGTGTGCATTTCTACACACACAAGAAGGGAAAATTTGTAAGGAAATTGTGTTTTATTGACTCTATTGATGAGCGAGACCTTACTATAACAAGATCTGCAAGCAAACACTTCGGCTGAACAATCTGTAAAGTGTCAATGGCAGCAAATCATCCTATTCTTAGCTCTGGATAATTTGTAAGGACAAGTGAAGGCATGGGCTAGGGCATAAATCATTTACAGTACACAGTTGATTCATGTGAAATTTAAGTTAGTTCACTCTGAACTCCAAACAATTACCACTGTGGTGATTTTATAAAATATCTCTTCCCTGGGGAAGAAAGCATCTAAATCAAACTTGGTTTCAAGCCACAAAAAATAATGACAGATATTCTCATCTCAAAGTGCAGGAAGCTGTGCACATAAATCCCCACGTCAAGTTGAGCCTCATGTAAATTTTAAGCATTACACAAGTCTCAGATTCAAAATATAAATTAAAAGCTCACCTAAACTAGAAAACACTCTTCCCAACTGCACCATGAGGAAATGATGCAGAGGGAGCACTGCATCAACACGTTGAAAATTATCTTTGCACTCTAGGAAATGTTTTGGCAAATGTCAACTGGCTCAGGATCATCCCTGATTCAATCAAACACTGTGCACCATATCAAGTGACTACTGCTGCCAGTTAAATCCACTATGAACCCTTCTCAGTACCAACTCATCCCCTGTAGCAAGGTGACCTGCAAAAAGCAGGAACAGATCAGGCAGTAAATACTGGTACAAGTTACAGAATCTCAGAATGGTGGGGCTTGGAGGGGACCTCCAGAGCTAATCAAGCCTAGCCCCCGGGCAGGAACCCCTGCAAGGTTCCCCTTGATCAAAGCGGCACAGAAATGTGTCATTGCAGGTTTGGAAACCTCCCAAGAAGGAGCCTCCACACCCTTCCTGGGCAGCCTGGGCCAGGGCTCCTTCACCTCAACACCAAAGAAGGAAAAAGTTCTTGTTCCAGGGGAACTTCCTGTGTTGCAGCTTGTGCCCGTTACCTTTTGTCCTGTCACTGGCCTCCACAGAACAAAGTCTGGCCCCATCCTCTCAACACTCAACCTTTAGGGATTTCTCAGCATTGATAAGGATCCCTCTCAGCCTTCTCTTCTCCAGGCTGAACAGCCCCAGGTCCCACAGGCTTTCCATATTAGCATGATGTTCCAGGCTTCTCAGTGTCTTTGTTACCCAAAAGGCATGTGAATTATCACAGGCTACGTATTTTAAAGGTAGTCATGTGTCTGTTACCTAATAATTCACTAAGTCAGTTTTCTGAATTGCTTTTGCATGTTAAGCCACAGTTAGTTTCCTCACCAGTGTGAGCAGCCCCTTGTACAAACACACTCTATTTAACTCAGACCTGTCCTTGAATCATCAGTCTTTCACACAGCCTACACCAGTAACCCATCCAGACACCTCTTCCAAAAGGGATTTTTTTTTTCCCTGTCTTCTAGGGGAAAAAAAAAAAAAAAAAAAAAGAATCCTTATAGTCATTTTTTGTTAATTTTGCTACATCTTCTTTCAGTCTCACTGCCAACATCATTTCAGTGACTCTATTTGAGAACACTGAACCAGAGCAGTGTGCAGGGGATACAGGAGATGTTCACAGTGAAGAAAGGCTTAACACCCCAGCACATCACCAAGAGCTGCTGCCTCCCCACTCCAGCCATGCCACAGCAAAGGGAGAACACACTTTGTGATTCAGTAAGTTAATCAAAACTTCAGTTGATTCACTTTGTATTTTCTCTTTACTTTCCAACAATTTAGGACAATTTTTTTTAATTAAACAAAAGCCTTCCTACATTTCAGAAAATTAATCACTTTTGGCATTTTTTAGTTATTCATTTCTGTTTAAAACATGCTTTATAATTCATTGAAGTGCCTCAAAAATTAAATTCTTAACAGCTCTAGGCCCAAAATATGTTTAAGTAAGAAAATTAAGCACAGTAATAAATAGTGAAGAGCTCTGAAATACGAATTTGGCCTGTAGCATTTCAAATGTTTATTTGCAGTAATTAATTAGAAACCAAGTTTACATTGCCTTTGTCTGTAGTTTGCTGGAACTTTCAGTTACATTACTAATTTCAACAGATTTGCCCTTCTGGTGCCATATTCCATCACTGACAACCATTGCCAGTGCATTGAAATTAATTTTTTCAGCTCTTTTCGAGTTTGATCATTTTCCACAAGGCACAGAAAATTAGCAAGACAGCTAAAGGATACAGTCCTGGTTTAGTGTCAGGGAATTAGCTAACTGAAGGGTATTGTTAATGCTGAGTCCATTTTCTGCTCGCCTACCTGCACCATTGAGTCAGAGTAGAGTGATGAAAAGGCCTCTTTTAAGACTGGCAAAAACTTATTTGTAAGAAGGAAACTATTTGTTAGACGAAAATGTATGCAGAGGCAACCTCTAATATAAATAAGTTATGATATAAGAAACGCCACATACTTAAGAGAAGGCTCAACCAGTGAGTTGCTACAGTTCCTCCAACTTGCACCTGCCTTAACCCTCACAGGACACAGTGACACGAAGCAGTGGTCTCTTTTCGTTATCCTTCTGCAAAGCAGATAACATATCTGTCCAACTTTTCAAGTCAAGCCTTTAAATAATTTTCATTCTTAAATTTTCTATGGTAGAATTTACTTTGGATGCTGAACCCTGAAGCACGGCAATAAATTCCTTAAGCAAAATAGCAAATAAGTACAAAGTTGTGTTTTCAAGCATACAAACCTGCAAGCCACTTTTACTAGAGTTCAACAGCTTTGAAAGATCACTAAATATATACACCTCATTTCTATTTTGATCTCAAAATATTTCTATTTATCTCAGTAAATCAGTATTTTGTTCACGTTGAGGCTTTTGCTCTAAATCACAAGTTTCCAAATTTTGCCTCTTGTTTTTGTTTTTAGATCAGAAGGTCCTGGGCTTGGCTGCACTGACTTTGCCTGCTAAGGAAAAGCAGATACAGCGTTAGAAGAGCCAAAAGCTCCAGACCGGAGTATTATACAGCCCCAGGTTACCCCAGGGGAGGTTTAGATTCAATAAACTGACAACCCAGTGCTGTCAACTGAGCTGCCCAGGGAGGTGGCGGAGTCCCCATCCCTGGAGATATTTAAAAGATGCATAGGTGAGGCACTGAGGGACACGATTTAGCGGCGGTGAGGGGTTGGACTCGATGCTCTGCAGGGTGACGGGAGCTGAAGGTGCTCCAGCACGTTCCTGGGAGCTCGCGCCAGGGCCAGCAGAGCAGCAAACTGCTCCCCACAGCTCGCGTAAACAACAACGATAAGCAAATGGAAAGGAATTCCGCTTTCTCGCTGTGCATCCTTCAGCCGTGACGCGTCCCTGACAGCGGACAAACGTCCTTCCTCAGGGTTTCCGAGAGGCGCCCGGCCGCGGGGCGCTGCCGCCATCTCCCGGCCAAGGGGGGAGGCTGCAGCGAGCAAACACCGCGTTCGGCACCCGCGGAGCCCCTCACGGGCAGCGCAAGGGGCGTCACAGCAGCTGAGCCTAGCAGCAGCTACAGGCTGCAGGTTGGTTTCTCAAGCCAAGAGCAATGATAGAACTACATCCTCTACGCAGCAACTCCTGAGCTGTGCTCCCCCTGTCGCTGCTTTCACACCTATGAAACTACTAACTTCAGCCCCAAAAAAGTGGAAGACGACAGATTACCGGTTTCTACCGCCTTGCTACGTAATCCACATTCAGTTTAATCACAAAGACCTCCAAACACACATTAAGCCTTTCAGCAACATGCAGTATCTATGCTGATACACCTGATCTATGCTGATGTATCTGTGCTCCACAAATGCAGTTATAACCCCCCCTCAAAGGCCTTTAGAAGTAAAAGCAAATGTAACTCCTTTAAATTAAATCTAGGATTAAATCTGGCTGCTTAATCAGAGAACTCAAAATAGTGGCAAAATAGTGGTCTCACATTCAAGAGATACAGAAGAAAGGTGGGGTTGCTTGTGTAAAAGAAATTCTCCAGAAGTTCTGAGAAAAAAAGAAAGTTAAAATACAGTAAAATTCATATTTTGGCAAGATGCTTATGCCAGCTGGCATTTGCTATTGCTTCCTGCTACAGGCTAGTGCTCGGGCAAAGAGGCACTTTCAAGTGCCTCTTTGGGGATGGTGTAGCAGCAGCAGATACATTGCTGCACTATAGCCCTGCTAAAACATTGAACAGCAGATCTTAAATCTTCACCTCAAAGACAAGGAGTAGTCTGAAAAGTAGGCTCTTAATTCAGAATCTTTGCCAAGACCAGTGTATCGTTTCACTGCACCTTCAATCCTTGCCTCCCGCTCTTCATTCTCAGGGTCCATCCCCAACAAACCAAACAAAACACAGCAACAAAAAACCCTCAAACAAACCATACTGAAGTATTCAATCCTTTCCCCAATTGCTGAGGGGTTCATCTGTGGGTGAGTTCAGGGCTCCCTCCTCTACGAAAGCCATCCCTGAGCCTGAGTGAGTCCATCATTAGACAGGCCTGAACCCTTGTGTAAGCAAACATCACCTGGGAAATGGACTTCAGATAACTGTGGAAAAACAGTGTACACTTTCTGTGTACTCAAGACGGATGGAGTAACTGAAAAACAAGGTATCTGTTAACTTATTCTGAAAACAAACAGCAACACTGGCTACCAAATGTATAAGAGGTATTTTAAAACCCAGGTATTGCAATTACAAAAATCAATGCCATTATACTGAAATCTCATATTCTCATCCCATCACAGGGATTAGCTGCATCCTGAGCTGTTCCATCACCTCATAGTGAGGACATCAGCATCTGGCTTTGCAGTAACAGCTCACATACAGGACAAAAAGAGTTCAATAATCTGCAGCAATTCATTATCTCAAATCCACAAAGTGGTGTCAGGAGGCAGAGCCAGGACTACAGCTCCTCTCATGGTACATGCTCAACACTGACCACATGTGCAGGTCACTTTTTGATGTGATGACTCCCATTCCTCATGCAAGTATCTGCCTTTTCCAAGGGCCAGATGGTTGCAGGGAAATTTGTTTCCTCTTTATACATAAAATCCAATCTGAATAGACACCTGAAAAAAACATATAGAAGGCAGATCATCCCACTCTGAAGCAATACATCAATCCTACCAGTGAATGTACGTTTTATTGAAAGTGTGGCATGAAACACTTGAGTATAAATTTATAAACAGGTCTTGATATATGTGAGATTTTTGGCAAAGTTTACCAAATAATGCAATTCCCAGTACATTCCATTTAGGAATGTTTGGTCATTGGGTTTTATATCTTCTTCTGGTCTTTGTGCTTTGTTTTTAGAAAAAAAAAAAGGAGCTGGTGAACTTCCAAATCATAAATGATGGAATTTTGTCAATTATAAAATATTATGGATTTGCAACCTTTTTATTCTAGTACTCAAGGAAGTGCCAGCTATTTAAAACTGTACTTTTATCATTATTCACAAAGTTTAACAAAAATAAATACAATTTTGAGGTTGTCTTTGGCATGTCGTAATTCAAGGCAATAGTATCTTTTAGCAGCACAGTGCAAAGAAAAACAACATACCATACAATGCACTACTAGATTCAGCCTTACAAGGAGAACGTAGTACAATGCAAACTTTAATGTCAATATATACAGAGCTTTAAAGAAAACATTTCTTTTAAAATTAAATGAAATAAATACAATATGATACAAAATCCACAATATGCTTAGAGAAAGAAATGACAGTTACAATATCTGATAACGGGGACCTTTTGTATAGTTTCCTCTTTGAAGTACCTCAGAGAGCATCTAAGTCATTGCACACCGTCTTCAATTAATGCCCTTTCGTATCTTGAGATTTATAGCCAGTCTCGTGCCAGAGGAGTTTTAGCTCTGATCAGAGTTATCAGTGCAAGATGCCAAAGTGCTTGGGCTGTTATGACAATGCAGTTACTTAGCAAATGCTGCTCATAAGCCTAATGGAAAATACACACACAAATAGGAACACTTAGTCCTCCAAAGGAGATCCACCTCAAGCATCTTCTCAGTCCTCAAATAAAGCACCCTCAAAACAGGATTCGATGTTACTCGGACTCACTAGTGGTGCTATTGCCCAAATCTGAATTGTTAGAGAGCCACAACCAACTAAACATTTTTTTAAAGCTTTCAAAAATTTTGCTTTCATTACATGGGAAAAAATCTCAAGAAAAGTCCAAGAAAAGTCACTGAGAAAAAAGCAGGGGACAACTTCTAATTACGTAAGTTATTATACCACTCAAGTCAGCTTTAGCTATATGCTAAGGGTGGGGTTTTTAACAAACCTATATTCCTTCTCCTCTTCCCAAATGAAAGCATAGGCTCATCAACAACATAAATTGGGGTAGCAGACATTAAACAAATACACTGAAATAGGGACAAACGGCATTCAGAACGTATATAAGTAATGGGGTGTCAATGGAGGATGGGATGGTATGAATGAAAGCCTCCTCCCTTCCCTCACACAAATAGTTGCAAACTTCTAATTCCAGATATTATTGAAAAAACTTAAGTGCTACAGAAGTACTTAAACTCCCATGTTTGCATTGATGTTTTAGCATAATTTAATTGATACAAACCCGGATAATTACCACACTATGGTGTAATTCTTCCAAAATTAGCTTTGGAAAGTGAATGTAGAACACAGAAGACAGAAATTAAGCTCAGTATTACTGACATGGGTGAGGTTTTGGATACATTCTCCAGATGGAAGGAGAACACTTAAACCATACTACGACATAGGCCTCAAATGGACAGTATGACTAAACCACTGACAATTTACTGAGAATTTACTGGTTTTAATAATAATGGGGAAAAAAAAAAAGTCTCCAAACCACACAACACGCTAACAGCAGCACTGAGACTACATGAGCCACAAAAGAGTGACTTAAATGCATTCACCTACAGTGATGCTCGTGAGGGTGGGCACTGTTGTGCACTGCTGGCTGATAACTGATGCCACTGCATAGCTTTTGGATACATAACAGAAATACAATTGAGTTCCTCACATTTTATCAAAAGGAAAACTGGAGATAGAAACTGCAATATCCCAGGGGTGAAAGAACAGCAAAGCATGTCATGAGCTTGCTCCAGCTATAGCTGAGGTCTGTGGGAACCTTCTCTGTAGTGAGAATGTACCAGGCTCTATATGCACTTGAGAATTAGCACTTACTTTTAATTGCCATTACCAACTATCAGAGTAGAAGCTATTTTGCTGGCTGTAACAGAGGTCCTATCTGAAATATTCTATCACTTCAGATATTGATTAGTTGCCTGGAAATTCCTCTAAATATGTAGCATGTATGCCTATTTCTTTGAAATTACAAGCCTTTGTAAAAATTTCAGTCTTACCAATTTACTTTTTAAAAATTAGTAAGATAGTAGGACTGTAACTAGTTTGCAATCCTAAACTGTGCAGAGAGGATATGAAAGTGAAGCCATTTACACTAACTTTTCACTCCAGACAAGAGCATGTTCAAATTAAGTGTTCTTCCATTTCAGACGTAGCTGATTAGTCCCAAGCAGATCATGCTGCTTTCCTGTAACGACTTCACTCAATAAAACCTTAGTTGGAAAAAAACAATATGCAAGAAATTCCAAAAGAAGCATCACAAAGAGGACAATCATTGCATACAATCTAGTGAAAGTAAATTGCAAGTGAACTGTTTTGTATCCCTGCATATCCAAAACATTTGACTGATACGCTGAAATAGTCACAGAATTAGAATGGCAGGGTTGGAAGGGACATTTAGAGATCATCTAGTCCAACCCCCCTGCAGAAGCAGGTTCACCTAGATCAGATGGCATAGGAACATGTCCAGGTGGGTCCTGAAGATTCATAGCAAGTGAACTGGGCATACCAGGGTGCACTGGCCTGTCAGATATAACAAAGGTGCTAGCCATATGTCTTCCTCATAGTAAGGCAAGTTTGTAATGTTGTGGTCACTGAATCCTTGCTTTTACTCCAAGGGTATCACTTGCACTAAAGGCTACTAATAACTTAAAACCAGCAAGGATAATTTTATAGATGATATTTTAAATTCTTTGCTAAGAATCAGAGTATCCATCTTGTTTGTGTACTTTCCTCTTACCACCTTTGTGTTGCACACCAAGAACTTAAGTACCTTCAACTGCTTTTGTGCAAAATGCTTTTAAGGTGCTTCTAATGTGGTGCTTCTAAGCAAGCTAAAAAAAATACCAATATAAACACTGTTAAATGATTTATGAAAAAAAGCTGTTAAAGACCAGTTGCTACCTTACAGGAAAGCTAAAGACAATTCAAGTTTGACATTTGTGTTCCACACTTTGCATTACAGTTTTTACTGCTGTGTTTCAAACCACATTATACCTTGACCTTGGCTAAGGGGTTTTATTTCCACCAGTTTGGTTGGTTGTTTTTTTTTTTTTTTTTTAATTTTTAACAGAATTCTTCTGGCAGTCATTTTAAATTAAAAACAAATTATACTGAAAGACTTGTAGACAAGAGATTTACAGGCATTCTTGCTGGCAAAGGTCTTCAGTAATGGAAAGAAGGATGACTCAGCTGAATAAGGGGCAGATTTTGTACTACACAATAAGCTTTCCAGGAAGCAGTTGTGTTTTTTGATGAGCTTTCCAAGCATTTCAAACAGGCACCTCAGTACTAGGCACTAATGGCCCCTAAAGCTTCCAACATCTATCAAACACTCAAGAAATTTCATATCGGGTATGTTCTGCATGATATAAATAGCACACTTATGTTAGCTATATTCATTAAGTCTTCAATCTACATATACTCATACCTAACTATTTGGCCAGATAACTTCCATCTTCCCCCACCATAACAAAAGAAAGCAGCTTATCTAATAGTACTGCCAATGCCACCAAATACTTCACAGGTACAAGCAAACCAGCCAGCACCCTCTGCCTTTTAAGATCACAGTTACTACTGTCACTCTTGGCAGGTGGGCCAGAATTCTCCTGAAAGTTTTTTTCCTGTCTCAAAATGAGTTTTGTCATCACCTTGTGTCCTGTAATTGGCTATCAAAGGTACCTGGAACAGCAAATTCCATGTTGGCAAATCAGCATGAACTACAATTAATTTTTGGTCACTTGGATTCTTTTTCACAATCTAACCACTGATCACTAACATTCTCAGTGTCTGAAATGTGTATTATCCTACTATGACAGTACACAACAGTGTCTACAACTTTCGAAAACACTTTCCAGCTCATCCTCTCTGAATGCATTAGTTCCCAGTTTACTAGCAAGTTAGCACTGGTTTTGAGTCAGAAACCCCCAAGGTAATTCTGGTCCTGAAATGAACTTCTTTCTCCATCACAGCATTTAGAAATAGCCCTAACACCAAGACAGAAAGGGCAAGCTAGTGCTGGCAACATGATCTCCTCAGTTTTTTTAACTGTGTAATTTGTTTGTAACTGTGAATTTTCTTGGTTGGAATTGCCTTATCTGGGCACACTGCAAGACTTATTTTCCCAAGCTACCCCCTACAGTTAGGCAGATAGAATTTTGCATTTCTGTTCTGTAACATTTGTACATGCGGCGAGAGATTCAGATAGAAGCAACATTCTATAAAAATCAAATAAATAGAAAATAAAATCCACGTGCCAAGTTTGCTATTATAAAGTGTCAGCTTGTCTTATATGCCAAACAAACAATATTGGGTATGTTCAGTGGAAACAACTGCTGAGGAAACAACAACATTGTCTTTGTACTAAAAGTTAGACAACATAAATAACAAAAAGTATTGGACTGCATGATGTTGGCCTTGAAGTGGTACCAATATTATGATAAGAGACCCTTAATTCTGACAGTTTATATACATGCTTACTTTCTCCAGCTCAGTGCAGGACACAAATATTCTTCGTGGTAGCAAATGAAGTGTTCATTTCCCTGTAAGAGGCCATTTGTTAACAAGCACTTTTGGGTCACAGGTGATCAAAGGAAGTTTATGGTTAAAGTGCAGAATCTTACACATCCCTTTTGTTTCTATTGTCACATAAAGTTATCAGTTACTGGCACCATGCAAACACAGACCTTCCAAATTAACACTAATGCATTTAACACTGACACAATACATTAGTCAGCTCTTCATAATTCATTTAACTTGTTCATAACTTAAGTTGAATGAATTAAGTGCCCAATTACAAAACTAAGAATGTGTTCTTCACAACAGAGTCTAAAGTTGTGAAGAAAAGAAAACTTACACTGACACTTTATGTACAACTTGGTCACTGGCAACGGTCCCCTAAACCATTTTTTTAAATGAACCCAGCAAAACTATACAGAATGTGAAATAATATTTGCAACAGATCTTTTAAAGGACAGGGTTGAAAAATTCATTATGATGCACATGATGTTGAAATTAACTTAACAGATACAGCCTGTAAAAAAACACGGTATGAACCTGTGGATTTTTCTTTTTCTTTTTAAAAAAAGGACTTTTACAGAATTCAAGTAGTGTAGCAGGAAACCATAGATGCCTTTTGATTACAGGTCAGGCAAAATAGAGCCACTTATTGGATTTTCCCCTTGCTTCTGTATGCTAAGGTGTCCCAGTGGATCTATAAGTCTGTTGATGTTAGCTTTTTCATGCTTCGTCGCTGAGCTAAACTTGAGGCTGCAACAGGCTCTAACACTGGCTGAAATGTCTTGTGATTCAATGCAGAATACGTAGCAGCCATGGCTCCCTAGAGAATAATGAAACACATATAAGGCTGTAAGGTCATTTTTATCAGAAAATAAAGCAATTGAATATATAATTCCTAATTACATCTATAAAAAAACTGAAGACTTAAAGCAAGTCATGCACACTCTCTGAAGTTTGTTTTGAAAAACATATTTATTGCTGATCTCTTCGTGTTTCTACACATGGGTATCTGACATTTATTTTTCTTTCCCATACATTTCTTTTACATACTTTAGATGTAGGAGTAACCTTTTAAGATGTAGGAGTAACCTTTTAAGATGGCCAGAGTTAGTATCTTTCAAGCAACTCCAGCATCAATATATCAAATACAGCCACTTTTAAGCAGACATTCAGGTTCTGACTTATGAAGGCAACAATTAAAACTGGCTCTTGGTTTTTAATCCAACAAAACTAATGCAGTCAACTTAAAAGCTGCCTGCACACAACAGAATGTGAGGTAGAAACAGAATCAGAATAAACAGATGAAATACTAGTGGAAAAAAGTTAGTGTAGCTTATTAATTTACGTTAGGAAAGCAGACTATGAGCCAATCAGAAACAAATCTCAAAAGCTTTCCTGAATAAGGCTCCTAGGAAAACAAGACATCCAGAAAAATCTCTTCCTTTGCACAGAGTAATCTGTCTGCTTAAGTAACTGAAGTTTGTATGTACAAGGAAAAACAAAAGAAAGTTAATTTCTAAAGGAAAAAATAAGTTCTGTCTGTAGCTCTAAAAGTAACCCCATTCATTGCACATCCACCTGCTCCAGCAGCCTTCAGGCTGTTTTACCTTTACTAGATGTGGTGCATCTTGTCTGTTTAGTTGATAATGTGGCAACTGGTCCCTGCAGGCTATCCACGAATGTTTTAGTACTTGCTCTGCTGTGTATCGTTGATGTGGATCCACATGAAGCATGTGTGATAACAAGTCCTAGATTAAAAAAAAAAAAAAGGAAAAAACACACAGAGTATTTGGTTAAAATCATCTTATACAGACTTTAAAGCATTAATTATGGCAATGAAAAAAGTACCCCACATGGCAGGGATTAGCACAATGCAAAACACATATACACAAAGCCAATCAGATAAATGGGATCATTCTGTGCCTTGACACTGCAGAAGTCTGAAAACAATGTGTTGTACTATTTAATCAGTTAAACAGAGCACGTATTTATTGTAAAGCAACTTACTGTTTGTGTGTTTTATTTCAGTTTGTTCATTATTAATATAACCTTTTAAAGACTAGAAATCCTATTGAAATTTAGCAGACAGATTTCATGAATGAAAGCTATTATTTGCAAACATCTCCCCTCATTCATACTACACGTGGGGTCTGCTGACTATGTATTACAATTTAATTTATATATAGTGATATACTATCAAAAATTTTTTCTTCAAAGAGGAAAGCCAACAGAAACAGACACTTGTTTTGGCTGTTTAGAAGCATTAGGAATAATCTACTGATTACAACGTTGGTCAAAAGAAGAGCTGGGTGAGAAGAACACAGAACAAACACAGGAATAGCTTGAAAGAAAAGCAAAATATGAACAAGCTGACAGAATGTTCCCTTTGTTTTAGGTACAAAATGTTAAGCATTCTTCAATATTCAAAAGTGAATTACTTGTGCTAAGACAGCACCAGCCAACAAGTAGTCTGAATCACTCCCCAAAATGAACAAGCAGTTCAGTTCCAAACAATCAAAGAAAGATTTAATACCAAGGCCAGGCTTCATAAAAGGTACTACCATTAACTAGGATACCTACAGCAGACCAGGCCAACACCAAACCCAGAGAACACATACAGCAATGAGTGAGAAAGGCTTATTTCAAGACAGCTGCATAATCAAGCTGATCAAGATTTTTGGCAGAATATCCAGATATATTTGGTTGTTTAAGCACTAATTTAGTTGCTGAAAGTGCTAACAAAGACAAACACCTGATGACTTCAGCATGGAACAACATTTAAGAAATTGCACCACAAAAATAATTAACCTATTAATGCAGGACTGGTTAGCCACTAGAACCAACAGGTAATCGTAAAAAGCCATCCTTCCATTTAAGGAATCTCACAAAGACTTGACTTTGATCCAATAAAAATAAGAAACACAATTCTGATTATTAGGAAAAGCCTATACTGAGACCTATCTTATTTAAAGTCTTTACCAGTGACCTGGAGGAAGGAAGAGTGCAGTCTTGCCACATTTGCAATGGGGCACCAAACTGGAGGTGTGGGAAAGAGCTAATGAGTTTCAGGGAAGGGCAATCATCCAAAGGGAACTAGGCAGGATGGAGCAATGGACTAACCAGAGCCATAGAAAATTCAGCAAGGACAAATGCAAAAGGAATAAATTATTACCAAGGTACAGGGAAGGGACTGGCTGTCTGGAGAGTAGCTTTGGTTTTGGTAGAGTAAGCTGAACCTCAACTTCCAGTGTGACCTGGCATCCATGAAAGCTGATACTCCAGGGTCAGTATGGCCAAAGGAATGGAGATAGAGGACAAAGTAAAACAAGGTATGTTCTGGCTGGAAATCAGGAGCAGCTTTTTCCCAGTCTTAGAGCAGTTGGGGATCAGAAAAGGCTGTGCAGGCAAACTATTCAGTCTCCACCCTTGGAAGTTTCTAAAGTCAGACTGAATAAAGACCTGAGCTACGTGGTCAGATCTTGCAGCTGACCCTGCTTTGAGCAGGAGGTTGGACTAGACGACCCTCATCACAATAAAGCTGGCAGGTAATAACAGCAAACTGCTGTGTTAGACTAGTCTATTTTTAAAAGTTCAACATATAGACAATTGTACAAAAATATAAGAAGAGAAACACATTCACACCTTTGCTGCATCTGAAACAGTGTCCCAGTTGCCTCCACTTAAAGAGAACTTTCCACTGCCTATCCGTACCAGGATCTCCTCTGGAGTGTCATTAGGACCGTTGGCAAACGGAGTGTAGCTGTTAAAAGAGCAAAAACCCAAAATGCCTCATTATAGGTAAGAAGCTGCAAGAAGCTAGAAAAAACTTGTGAAACACTCTGAGTAGGTATTTCACTGCTGACAGAAACACATTATGCTAGATTACCAGAGCACAAAAAGTAATCCCAACCTGGTTTACCACAGCATATGAAGTCATCTCATCCTGGAACAGTACCCTAACAGAATGGCTAAAGCTAGAGCAACGTTGTGGTCAGGATACGTGCATTTGGTTAGACAGAAAATGAGCACTATGTACACACCTCTATCATTTGGGGAAAAGCTACAAGAAAAGTAAAAAACTAACATGAAAATTAAGTGAGTCTTAGTTCACAAGATCATTGGTTTGGGAGGTTTACAACAGCTTGCAGGTTTTCTGCAAGTTTAGCTCCCACTTCCTCCAAATCCTACCGTGAACTCAAGAGAACTAAACTGGCAAATCTGGAAACTAATCTGAATTACTTAAACACATTTTTTAACAATGTGAAAAGCATTATGATGTTCTGGTATCTCCTACGATCATAGGCTAGCACCAAGTTCATTTTAACTGAAAAAGTCAAATCTTACTCTGATAAATAGCAGTTACATCACAATACCCCTTAGATTTCAAATTAGCTTGCAAACAGTAAAAATTAAGATTAATGTATTTTCAGTACTTTGAAAGCTCTGCATGGAAGAAAGATCAGACAGCAGCATCAGAGACAACTGTCCCAGCCAGTTAGTTCTAGTCTTTTAGTTTATAAGCTTAAGAACAACCAAATGGAACCATAGGAACTCGTTCTGGACTCTTCCTCCCCCATATTTTTGTCTATTGACTTTAGTTTAGACAAAGTTTCTTAAGTATGTAGGCAACATACTGCCCAATATGTGTATATTTGTACTTAAATCATAGAACAATCTAAATCAGCTATTTTTCTGGCAAAATTCAGGAAAAAGTCTTCTCATTCTCTATGATTGTAAGATTCCGTCACTACACACTTCACAGGGCTTAATCAAAGTTTAGAGGTTCAGAAAAGTGAATTGTGTTCTGTAAGAGTGCCAGGAGATATAAGGTGGTCCATGAGTGTACTGGGATGGTACAAGCGGTAGAATGGGCAAGGGGTAGAATGACAAATGAGAAAACCAGCACATACTTTCATAGACTAAATTCTCTCCTGGAAACTGAGGAGAGTCTTTGGCATCCCCCAGTGAACCACTATACAAGCCTTCAACCTACCTGTAAGATAAGCTTATAGTTTATGTATCCTTTTACTTACAGCTTCCTGTTCAATGCCTTTGTCATTCTGCATTCAAGTCAATGAGGTAATCTTACAGTTTTAATGAAAGTATGGATAAATGCAACATGCTAGAATTTTAGATAAACAAAGAAGCTAAGAAATATTTCTCACCCTGCCAACATTGTGTAAAGAAGAACACCCAAGCTCCATATGTCACAAGCAGCATCATATCCCTGTCTCATAAGAACCTGTAAAACAAAGGGTTTAAGATTTTTCACATATTAAAAAAAACAACCACCCCAAACCAATACCACTACACCGCCTAAGGAAGGGTAAGTCAATCCCAGGACAGCTTCAGAGGTTTCATTATTCATTTATTAATAGATAGGCTATGGTAACTATCAATAATATTTTTTGTTTCCAGAACATCATCTTGAGATTCTCAACAGACTAAAATCTTACTTTGGAGAGTGGATTCTGCTATTTTTAAAGCAGGTTTATTATAAACATAAGCAGAAGTGTTTATGAAATATATTTAATTATATTTAAGGAAATCAAGCAGAGTTTTTCTTTGTTTTAAGCACCACTAAAATGTTTGAAGTAGCTGATGGATCAAAAACAGCCTAGAGAAAACATCTGGCAGGTTAAGATACCTCTGGTGCCACAAAGTTTGCAGTATAGCATGGAGTTAGAAGTAATCCATTTTCTCCCCGAAGTTGTTTTGCAAATCCAAAATCACAAATCCTGATAGAATCAGCATTATTTGAATCATCTGTATATAAAATATTACTCGGTTTAAGGTCTCGATGCACTACCTTTAAACAAAGAAATTTAAACAATTGTTATTTAGAAAATCCAGGTACATGGACATGCTATTTCTATGCAATGTGCAATTTATAAAAGCTACGTTATCCAGATTAACAGACTTATTAACAGTTCCACACAATCACGTCACTTTCAAGTACCAAAAAATCTAGTTCAAGTACTGTCATAAAGAAGCCTACTAGAACCAATATAACCATTTGCCAAGAAGCACAAAAGAACAAATATCTGCTGTTTCATAAACTGCACAAGTAGAGTCTAAATTTGCCAGAATAACAGGATGAGTTGTTTATATGATTCACTTCTGTCAAAAATTTTGTCTCTTTCCTTCTGTCAAAAACAAGCCAACCAAACCACATAACAAAAGGCATTTGTTAATTGTAAACGTGTGACAGAAGCTGTGTTATAGAAGGAAATCACTCACTCCTTGACAGTGCAGGTAGTCCACAGTCTTTGTTATAGTGTACAATACAGCACTGGCCTCTCGTTCCGAGAAGAACTTCTGTCTGAGAATTCGATCAAGCAGCTCTCCTCCTTTCATCAGTTCAGTGACAAGGTATATGAATCTACCATCATCATACACCTGATAAGAAGTTTTAACAAGTGTATATGTAAATAAATACACATATATCTATTAAAAAAGATAACCTGGAATCCTGATAAATGAAAATTATAGACTAGGTTGGTCACTTATTCACATATGAACATAAGCCCTAACAGCAAGGACTGTCAAGTTTCATTCTGCAATTCAGGAGCCTTAAAGCCTGAAGTATGAGAATTACTGTGTCATTCTGTGAGAAACTGAGACAATGGATTCTTAATTCATTATTCAAAATGAACTTTTTCAGTCTAGGAACCTTTGTTGCCAGAGGAGAGCATCCTTACTGCTTTTCCCCTACCTGCAGACAACTTTCAGTTGCTGGCACTTCACATATATGGGACAACATGCAAGTACTTTTTCAGATTCAGATTAACGAACACATTACCTAGTCAAGTCACTTGCAATAAGGAATACAGCTTTTCTAATCTTTACAACGTTTCTCACTTCAGTTCATTGAAAAGCCTTCAGAAAAAAATTTATGTTAAGATAATGTCATATTTCAAAATATCACTGTACTAATACACTGCTCTCCCAATGTATCTTACTATGTAAAAGAATTTAATGAAACCCAATAAACTTCCTACATCTATATTGATCTATTGACTACTGTGTAATAACAGGTAGCAGAGAAAAAGAGGTACGTACATCCTTTAAAGTAATAATATTTGGATGCTGTCCATAACGCATGAGAATCTCAATTTCTTCTGAGGGATCCCTCTTGCTTTTATCAATTATCTGCAAAATACACCATCAGGGAAAAAACTCAGCTAAACAAAATCTAGGTAAGAAATAGTATTTTATAATTTATATTCTTACTTCAGCAACAGAATAAAAAAACGGTTCATTACTTCTTACTAATCATGACTAACTCATCTCCCAGCTTCACATCCCGCTGTTGATTCACTTCTTGCTGTATCCCTACTACCAGTTACAATTATCATTAATGCCGTCTATTCAGCTCCAGCAGACAAGGAAACGCAATGGACTGGCTGAATCATCACTACTTCCCTGCAGCCCAGTTCCATCTTTGTGGATCATATTTTCTTTCAGGTGTGCTCATCACAGCACAGCATTTTCAGGATTCAAGACTGTAACTGCAAAGCCAGTTTTTCAAGGCCATAACTTTACCCACAAAAAAGGAGAGATAGAGAAGCCAATATACAATTTAAACAAAGAGAACACTGGTTTTAATTTCCCACAGCATATAAAGAGGTACGGTAACACGGAAATTCATGCATTTAAATTTGCAAATCTACTGTTACATTAGAATTTATTCAAAATCAAAATACCTTTACAGCAAACTCCATATTTGTAGCTATGTGTATGCATCGCTTGCAGACAGAGTAGGAACCAACACCAATATCTTCCTTCAGTTCGTATACATCAGTAAACTGTGCAGTGCTCCCATGAAGTTGCTTTAAAACACAAACACACATAAGCTGTCATCGAAAAAAAACAAGACACATTCCAACAGCAAAAGCTTCTTCTGCTTGCCCATGCTTTCTCGTTTGAATTCTGCCTCCAGAGAAACAGCAACTTGCTTTTTAAAATGTAAAACTATCCCACAGAGGCATTTTAATAATGCGTATTTTATAATAGTTTCCCCAGCCAAAAAAAAAGAACAGACTGTAAATACAGAAGTTTTCCAAACTATACAATGCTACCTGTACTATTGGCAGTATATTGGTGAGTGGTGATATTTTATGATCTTCTACAGAAGTAGTTGCAACGAAACTAAATCCTTTGAAGAGCTGATGTGCGTTGGCGCTCGGCGGGACTCCTGGGGAATCTGGTGGCACACACATTTCATTAGCATGGCTAAATCCCAGCAAGGCTATTTTTAACATTCAGGAGAGAGACGTGGGATGAAACATTTTGAGGGAAGGGCAGCAAACAAAGGCAGTGCTAGATGTTGATTAAGCCTTCTAGTCAGTTGGTGGTCTTACTGAAATAATACACAAGGCCAGAATTCCCAGATTTTACCTGAAACTGCAGGAACTGATGTATGAACATGTGTTTTTAGGGAAAAGTTTATTGAAGTGCAACCCTACTTATAAGAAAGAAATGAAGATCACAGTCTTATGTTCAAGGACAACATCACAAGAATGCCCAGAGATTTTGCAACTTCAGTGGTATGTGTGCTGCTGGCAAGGCTGAAGTAATATAAGAATATTCAATTAATAACACCACTGAATAATTAGAACCATTTTTTCCTTAAATTAGTATATATATATATATTATAGTATGCACATCTCTGAATTCGCCATCTGAAATATCACACTACGCACAGCTTGACAGTTCTGTGTAGCCTGTTAGAACCACAGACATTCTTCAAACAAACGTGCCAAGTTATTTTGAAAGATTTGTGCAGCAGCAAGGAAAAAAACAAAATCAAAAAAGAAAATATGAACTGAAACTGGAAGTACACTAAGCAGTAGGTGTTTGCACATTTACCAAGTTGTAGTAAGTTCTTTACTTTTACTGTTGAAGACTTCCTCACTCTGCAAACACTTCATGTCTGACTAAATGATAACTACAGATCATAATTCAGCTGTTAATATTACTTTTTTTGATTGATGAATGACGAATGACAACTTTAGCAGACTATTCCAAAGAACAGTAACCTGATGAGGAGAACATACTCCTTCAAAGTGCTGGAACTCCGTTGCATTACTTTAATTTTGTGACTGGCTTTTTGTCTTGGCAAGCTTCTTGTAGTAACATTAATTTGACTCCTCTTATCTCATGAACCTCACCAATTTATAACCACGCAGTTACCTTTTGGTGTTTTTGCTGTGAATTCTGGATCAAAACAAAAGGTATCTTCTGGCTTTCCAGAAGCAGGTTTAAATGGGGGTTGAATTTCTCTTCGGAACAGTTTCTAAAGAAGAAAAAAGTCACATAATTAAGAGTGGATGAGGATTTCTACAGGTGCTGTAATTTTGCCAAGTTAAAGGAAAGCAACTCAAACATTACAGTTTTACTAAAACAAGTTTCTGAAAGAATGACTATGTAGCAAGCAGAAAAACACAAGCACTATCAAATTTAAAAAAAAACAACAAACCACAATACAACAGAAAGAAAATAGAGAATTAGAGCTGCAGCTCTTTCAAACATCTTTGCTGGTATTTATTTCAATGTCAGTCCCTTATGAAAAAAAAACAGCCATAACAACACTGCCTTCTCTGCAAGAGTGTATTCACATAAAACTGAAGTTTTGCTGTTACTGAGAGCTCTACCTGCTAATCAGGACTCTACGGCAGATGCTGCATAAACACAGGTAGAAAACTACCTTTTCAGAAGTAAATACAAGAGATAGAGAGGAATAATGTCAACAGGCTTTAAAGAAACCGTTGAGTGCAGTACTGGCTTGCACTGCAGGTAGTCTGTCAGCACAGCAACACTTCACTTATGACTCTCCTTTTGTAGGCATTATAGCTTAGGAGTTGTTTTCAGAGTGGATTTGATACACAGCATCTTAAGTTTAGAGAATGTTTCTAGGAAACACTTGTCAAAAGCTTAGAGAACCACAGAGGAGAAGCATAAAGGTGGTTATTAAAAATTTAAGGGAGCAGGCATGAACTTGTACAGACTTCTGATCATCTCCAAGCACCAGAGTCAATACTTCAACTGTAAATGGAATATGACTGATAAAATAGGGATGTGCTGTGGCTAACTATAGAGAAGTCAAAGAGAATCAGTCACAGCAAGGTTTTGTGCCCTGCATGGAATCACAAGACAGACACTTACTGAAGAGGAATCCTACACACAGGGAACTCCTAACTACAAACACTCTAATAGACAATTTAGGCTATAAAACACTGCAACTTTTCATTATTTAAAAAGTAAATGCACAGTTTATAATTACTGTCTGTACCAGAAATACTAGAGCTCCAGATGCCAAGATTACAGCAGAAGTCAGAATGTAACAGTCAGCAGTACTGCAATGTTTGTTATGCCTTATTCAGATGCAAACACTTAGAATGCTACAACAGAGGAAAAACTAAAAAAGCTTTCTCTTTCGGATAATTTTGTACTTACATTCCAGTCAACAGTAGAAAAAAAAGGATGTCTCTTGATTTCTTCAACTCCATCTGAACCAGCTCCTGAACAAAGGACAATACTGTATTTGAAACACTAGCCAGTCTTTGAAGAGAATTGCAATAAAAATTAGTTCACTTCTAAAAAAAACTGGAATAGACACAGTAATTTGAGTGAACTCTAAATACAAATATATTCCAAGGATGTAAAAATACTCGACTAAGCAGCATACACCTTATCAAGGAGGTGGAGTACAAGAAGCCCCAAAATACAGAGTCGCTATTCTTTGCTCTGACACTGTAAAAGCTTTCATTCACTCCCAAGAGTCACTGGTCCAAGTCAGTAATAACTCGTTTACCAAACCCAGGAACTCATAATTCAACAAGAAATAGGATCTAAATCTAAATCTTACTGACAATCCAGAGCTTGAGAGTCTCTACCAACTACTTTCTTGAAATAACCTACTCAACCCAACTAATTTTATTTCAAAGATCCAAATAAATCAACCAACCTAATCTATTTGATGGGTTTCTTTTGAACAACATCCTCAGAAGACTCTGTGCTTCAGGGCTGAGGAACTGAGGCATTCCAAGTTTTGCTCTAAAAGGAAAGCAGAGAACAAGTAAGAGAAAGAAACATTATCGTATTAAAAGTTGTGCAATGAACTTTCTGTAGACAATTTAATGTATCAAGAATCTATCACACGGTCTTGCAGAGTGTGTACATTTAACTCATCCACTTTCAAGTTTCACATTATGAATGGTTTTCAAGAAAAAAGAAGAACCCAAACAAAAAATACACTAGACCAGAACCCTCAAACTCCACCCAAGCCCCTCCAACAAGCTTCACTAAAAAAGAAAAAAAAAAGTAAAGCAATTATCCCAGAAATATGTTTTCAAAGATATCTTCATGTTGCCAGGAAGTTATCACCAAAACGCAACATCAGAAGAGACTCAACAAATCTCAAATAACTTTCCTCTGAGGTGATTGCTAACATTTGTCTTGAAGAAAGAGTCTCAAGAAGAAGCTGACTAAGCCATCATATAAAAGCTTACGGAGTTCACCAAGCTTATTTTATGAAAACAATTACGTTAAGGTGAAAAATTCTTCTGCAGAACTATAGCAACACTGAGAGCAGGTAAAGTTAGTGACCTAATCCATCAGCTTTCACAATATCACTATAAACTCATACTGATGCATGTTGGTAAGAACAGAGCTTCTCTCGCTCTCTTCCCTATGACCCCCTCAAAAGACCCAAGGTTCTGTATGTGGTTGAAAGGCCAAGAATAAACAAGAGCATAGTTGCCCAACAACTTCATTTACTAATCACCAGTTCACCCAGTTTGGCTTGTTAGACAGCTTCTGTTGGAACCCAAGTAATTTAAAGCATATAAGTACACTCTTCACATACACAAAGCAACACCTGATCAACTATTGCTTACAAAATAAGGTATGCTGCAACAGTAGCAAGAGAGTGTATAACAACACTAATGGTAAATAATGCAGGTCTCAATCACTATACTGTTGCTATCTTTATTAACCACCTACAGTGAAAATGCAAGTTCATCCCTAGGAATTTTAATTCCTGTAGGTAGTTAGTAGTATTTGCACGGTCTGGGATCCAAACCTTATTGGGGAGTCTTGGCTTTTTTGTTTCTGTTCTAGCTCAATGCTCTTCCAGCACAAGGAGTTACAACAGTGTGTTAAAAACACATTTTAAATTACATTTTCTGACTTTCCAAAAAGTAAAATCATAACAACAATTAATATGTATATAAATATATACTTACTTCAGGATCATATTCATAGTTTCATTTCGATCTTTACCTTGAAATGGTAGTGTACCAGTAAGCATTTCAAACTGAAAAGAACAAATGTTAATCTAAATCAACGCTTCTCCCTCAACAGCTCACAGTGTTAAGTACTGTACTCTTCTGTATCACTACATCAGACATACTGCCTTGAGCTTTTAAACATCATAAAAACCATTCAGAAATATAAAATTGGGTGGGCTTTTTTTGTTTAACAGGTTGCACTATAGTAACACTGGCAGATGTAACAATGATTATGTAAGCGTTTCATATCCATAAGCTACTTTTAAAGTAATAAATTCCCCCCATAATCAAATTTTGGATGTTCCCATACCCAGAAGACAGCAAGAAGAATAAGTTCTAAACCAGTACTTTACTTTTCATGTCAATATGCCTATTCTAGCCTGATGCTCTAACACATCACAGCACAGATGTAAGTGCTTATTTCATTATTCCACACCGATATTCTTTCAACAGGCTTACTCTTACAAAATCACAATTAATATTTCACCAAACTCAGTCTTTAGGTTTTTTTTGGGAACTATCAAGTAACATGCAAAATATATACACTGAAATGTCATACCCACTCCAACTGGTCTAAACTACTAACGAACTACATGTATGATCTGTATGGTTTTGAGTGAGTACTCCTTACAGGGCTAAGGAGGACAGAGTAAACTTTAATCACTTTAGTTACTATTTCACTAGCAATGCAGCTATTGAATTCTCTCCTCCCTTTACCCGAGCACTTGTAATTAAATATAAACAAGCTTATTCTAACTACATTATTTCACGTTCACTTAGCCATATGCAGTGTATTTGTGACCTAAGCAAGGTAAGCAAGGAAGCATACAGTACCATGAGAACACCAAAGGACCACCAGTCAGCACTCTGGTTGTGCCCTCGCCTGTTTACTACTTCAGGTGCCATGTATTCTACAGTACCACAGAAAGAATAGGCCTTCTTCTCTTGATCTACTGATTCTTTGCTGAGTCCAAAGTCTACAACAACAGCATTACAAGAACAGAGCCAGTAAAAAAAAAAATCTTCAGAAAAACAATACTGTATAGGGTAATTAAAAATTAAAGCGTTGACAGTGTTTGTTTGCTTATATGATTATCCTAGCTCTTCATGAAATAAACTGCAGATTGCTAGAGATACTGCAGACATTTAATACATACCATCAGAACCGTAAGTCATATTAAACTGATGATTAGCCACTAATATTACGACTCCGAATAACTCAATAGTTGAAATATTACATAGAGTCTTTAAATGATCAAAAGTTCTCATTTTCTGTTTACTGCCTCATATATTCAAACTAAAAATTAGATAAAAGTGAATATGGAGCTTCAAAGAATGCAGTCTGCATGGTCTAGTATTACTGAACAATGAATAAATAAAATCAGTCTAAAAATATAAGACAACATGGCTCTGTCACTTGAAGTTCAATAAAGAGCCTTGCGTGTCTGTTTTCTTTACTTCCAGAATACTTTCTATTCCTCTAGTTTAAAACAGGCCATTGAATACACAAGTCCTTGATATTAGCCCAACTCTCAAGACTGCAGCATCCCTTTTTCCCAAGGGAATGTGATTGCTAATAAGTAATCCCAACAATTTTTTCCACTTTCAGAATGAAGTGAGAATTTTAGGATTGAACTGGATGAATTTTTAAAATTGTTAATTTTACAAACATGATTTCCATCACCATTACTCCATCACATCTTTGAGAGTTCAAGAAACTTCATTTTCTCTTGGAAACTAATAGCAATAACTACCGGTCAAAATACATAATGAAACTCACAATACGAAGTGTTAAAGCTTTCATAAATTCACAGTAATTTGTTCCCAAATAGTCCCAGGCTTCTGCACATATAATTTCCTAGAATGTATTTTAATTGTTCCTTCTAGAACATTTTTCTGCATTTTTGTATTTAAACGTGATTATCCTGAAGTGCAAAGGAAAATAATATTTCAGAAGTCTTATGTGCACTAAAAAATCTGTGCACCAAAGCCAGCCTCTTGGTCTACAGTTACAAGGCACTTCACATTAAACTTTGACAGCTCATTTTACAAAGCGAATAGTGGATAGTTTTAGTTACCAACATACCACAGTCTGAACTAAAGCTCCTTAAAAAAAAAAAAAAAAAAAAAAAAGACAAACATTCCATTTCTAGTTTTCTATTGTAAACTACATTTCTTCTATTTTAACCACAGCAATTAGGATCTGCAGGTTACAGCAATACTGCTGCAAATACTGCAACTTCATTTATGCAAATGAATTTATCCAACATGGAAACTAACTGCAATAGAAACTTCACAGACATCAGGATCTGGTGACAACCTAGCCCATCAGATTGGTCTCTAATGTATAAAATACTTCAATAAAATTACTTTATGCTATATAAAGAATCATTGTCAAGGGAAGGCACTCAGATTATAAAAAATCTGCACAATAAAAAACTTCCTGAATGGCTAAATACTGGTTCATACATCTTCCAGCCATCACCACAAATATATTAGGCTTATAATTAAAAGCTTATACATAAATAGGTACAGAAAGTACTATACTAATAATTGTTACCTACCTGTTAACTTGATATGTCCTGCTTCATCAAGCAAAATGCTGAAAATTAAAATTCACATTCACCAATACACATAAAGAGGAATGGTTACACACAACATTTAAGATAGAGCAGTTAACAATTTGATCTCCCAACTTCTGTTACTAATTTAGCAAGATAACATTACTTAATTTAAATCATGGATATTGTTTTACATTTAATGTTTGTTACATAGACTAACAAAAATATCTTTAATTTTTTGCATCACTATGGCAGAAAATAAAGATCAACAAGCAAAATACACATAATAGTGGTAAAATACATTTTACTTTACTTTTCTGGCTTCAGGTCCCTGTACACAATTCCCAAGCTGTGAAGGTGATCCAAAGCAAGGGCCAGTTCTGCGAGGTAGAATTTCACATCTTCCTCTGTAAACATAACCTAATAAGAACTGTATAGATTTACCTTCTGATCTTGTCTTCAGTTTTTAAAACTGCATTCTAAAAACAACATAGTCTTGTCTGTCTACATTTCATAATAAGTTTTAAAAGTACCTCATGAATTAATAGTTAATGAATTCATCTAACAAACTATATACTAATAAAGGCTAATCATCAAGTCAACAAAAGAACTACCTGCAATATTTAAAACAAAAAGATCAGCATTTACTGCAGAGCATTAACTAACTTTTACAGTAATAAATTTAATTATTGTACGATCTGTTACTGACCACCAGCACTCCTTCTGCCACAATCCTATACAGATTGTTTTCCACTGCATCATAAAATCTAGTATATAATTGCTGTATTGAGTGACTGTCTCTGAATTCACATCAACAGTGTTTTGAAAAAAAAAGAAAAGTAATTTAGAAAAAAGTATGTCAGCTAAAATAATTTGGTGAAAATAACCACAACGTGAAAGCCTGCAGTGGGAGTTAAAGAACCCACTCTGCTGCTTTTAGGAAAAGAAATTTGAAGAACCCTGCTGAGATACTGAAAAACTGTGTCATATGTGGAGCATTTGAGAGATGTAGTTCAATCCTAAATACTCAACAGGTTGCTTCTAATTTCATACACAAGAACCATATTTGCTTTGGCTCTTGTCACATTCTGCAGATTAATGCAGAAGCAAATAATATTTGAAGTGGCAGAACTGAATGAGGTTTACTCTAACTACTTCCTTCTTTTTTTTCTGAAACACCAGGAACAGGGAGAAGAGTCATCTCAACTGTGCAGCAGATAGCTAACAACATTTAAATTAAGGAAGCTGGGCTTACTCATTTAGTAGTACACTGATCTGTATTTTGAGTTGCACATACGTAATGTGTTCTACTGGCAACAGATATATTCCTAATTTCCATAATGACAGGTATTCACGTTGGATGAACAATAAAGCTGTTACACTGCACAAAGCTTAATCCCAATTTTTGAAGAGCCGTGTCAATATTGTTTTCAATCTATACCCAAAAAAACAAGAGGAAACCTTGGACATTGTTACTCCTTGGAGCAGTCAAAATGCAAATCTCAGAATGCAAGGATGCTGGGTGGCAATCTACAGTCTCTCAATAACAATTTAATTTTAAACTGTTTTCTGAATCAAATTAAACATGATGCAAGTCGACTTCATTAAATGTTACCAATGAAAACTTCATTATATACTCATTTCACCTGCACAGATGAAACTCTCATGCACACATTAGAATTTAAAGACCAAGAAAAGTGTTTTAATAACTTCATACTAAACCAAATTAATTTAAAATATTCCTTGTGTGGAAAGTATGAAATGCCATGTGCAATTTACCCTCAAGTATAGTGTCTACTGTCTCTTTTTCACCAGGTACTTTTGAAAACACTTTGTCTTCCCACCAGTAGACAAAAAGGCCTGGCAATTTTTTAATCTATATACACAATGTTTAAAAGTCGTCACTGCAGATAACTGAAGCCTTCCAAAAAACGTGTAGAGACTTAACAGAAAGGAAACTTGACCATTATTACTTCCGTACTCCCAGAGGGAATACATATCTCTTTCAATCACCTAGCTAGTATTATTTTGGGTAGACTCACATCCCTTATTTAAGAATGTTACATTCTCAGTAATCTCATTTGTGTTAGTACAAAAGAACAGTTCTTCCTGCAATACCAGAAATTCCTCTATAATTAGATGCTCTCCACCAAAGCAGAGATTGACCTCTTTCCTACCTACTGCTCCAATAACCCTTCACAAGTCAGTCCCATTACTTAAGCTTTTAACCTCCATTTTAGCCTCAATCTTAATTAATTTTGAGCTAAATTCTTAGACATGATTACTGCTTTACCAAAGTCAGCTTTTTATAAAAAAGGAAAGCAAAAACTCCTTAAAATTCTTTTTTCTCTTTTTCCTGTTCATGCCAATGTTAGATGAAGGGGAGTGGTCTCAAAAATACTCAATGTTCA
>WBNH01004494.1:582084-601198 GCA_013401255.1 Urocolius indicus
TTAATAACTTCATACTAAACCAAATTAATTTAAAATATTCCTTGTGTGGAAAGTATGAAATGCCATGTGCAATTTACCCTCAAGTATAGTGTCTACTGTCTCTTTTTCACCAGGTACTTTTGAAAACACTTTGTCGTCCCACCAGTAGACAAAAAGGCCTGGCAATTTTTTAATCTATATACACAATGTTTAAAAGTCGTCACTGCAGATAACTGAAGCCTTCCAATAAACGTCTTAACAGAAAGGAAACTTGACCATTATTACTTCCGTACTCCCAGAGGGAATACATATCTCTTTCAATCACCTAGCTAGTATTATTTTGGGTAGACTCACATCCCTTATTTAAGAATGTTACATTCTCAGTAATCTCATTTGTGTTAGTACAAAAGAACAGTTCTTCCTGCAATACCAGAAATTCCTCTATAATTAGATGCTCTCCACCAAAGCAGAGATTGACCTCTTTCCTACCTACTGCTCCAATAACCCTTCACAAGTCAGTCCCATTACTTAAGCTTTTAACCTCCATTTTAGCCTCAATCTTAATTAATTTTGAGCTAAATTCTTAGACATGATTACTGCTTTACCAAAGTCAGCTTTTTATAAAAAAGGAAAGCAAAAACTCCTTAAAATTCTTTTTTCTCTTTTTCCTGTTCATGCCAATGTTAGATGAAGGGGAGTGGTCTCAAAAATACTCAATGTTCACACTTGGTGAGATTAAGCATTAGGGTTTGTATGACAGCACTAGGAAATTTTACAATGCAGCAGAAATCCCTTACAGATGCAGGCTTCCAGGAGTACCTAAGCTAACTATGAGCATGACAACTATGCATTCCCCTTCCTTAACGCTAAATCTTAATTTACTTCAGTTAGGTTTCCAAGCAACAAAACATTTTTAGACAAAAGAACCATACTTTGCAGATACTGAAACAAAGCTTAAGCTACTAATCAATACACATTCATGTTTCTTAAGGTTATAGAATATATATATATTCTAGAATATGTAAGAGAAGACCAAGGAAGTTATTAAAAACTTGACGGTGACACAAAATAGGGGAGAGGCAGCTATAGAAGACAATCCCATACTGACAAAAAAATCCTCTAACACTAAGTGGAGATAAAATTTTAGGTGCTTACCTCTTTGGATAATCTTGTGAATACATCTCCTCCCCTGAGAAAATCCAATATTAAATATAGCTTCCCTTCAGTCTGAAAGGCTTAAAAAAAAAGTTACAAAGGTAAAAATCAATAATTGTATGACAAAGATTATCTACCAAACAGACCTGACTGCTTTTACAGCTTCCAAGTTTCAGTGAAAGGCAATACTTTTGTTATGGAACTCAAATAATTCAGCAGCATGAGGTAATTTATTGAATGATTACTACTTGTTCAAGAAGCCCATCTTAGTCATAAGAGATCATTAAAATACTATTCTGTTATTTCTCCTTTGTCAAAAAGGGAAACACCACATATGTGAATTACTGTGTTTTCATTTTATTCAATGAAAAACTAAAGATCTCTGCAGAACTTGTTAAAAATTTTCCAAACCTTTAATTTCGAGAGGACTTAAATGTTTATATTCATATGTCTGTACATTCCTTTTTTAGCCCTGTGATTTCAATTGCTACAACACAATTTGGACTCTATAAAGCAGAAAGAACAAGATCAGCAATGCCTTCAAGTAATGAAAGAAACTGTAGCCAAAAAAATATACCAACCATAGTGCAGTTTGACAATAAACGGATGATTTACTTCTACTAATATATCTCTCTCCATTTTTGTACGAACTCGATCCCGAACTGAGGAAAAAGGGAAAAAAGACTGGTGTGAAACAAAAGTATTGGATATGACACAGTTGGAGTAGAAATTAGCATATGGAAATTCTTTGCTGTCTAAAATCATACTTTTCATTGTTACCTTTTTGTTACTTTTCATTGTTGCATTTTTTTTTAAAGATCATTTGTTGTTAACTTTGAAATCCCTTCAGTACATGCTTTCAGACAGCAAAACTCTTATTTGTTTCTTACCTGCCCCAGCTTCCTTCCTTACAGTCTTCATGTTTTTCCCCTCAACACCTCCCAGTATTTTGTGATAACACAAATTATTTTCAGGAATAAGAGTTCACACCCACATTTCAGCTAACTTCAACCTCTGAGTTAACTATACTGAATGTATATTTTCTGTCTTTCAAGACTACTTTTTTCTCCTCAACTAATAACAGTCCTTATTTACACACAGCAGACTATGTCCATTATAATATCTTCTGAAAGCCAAACCAGTAGGTTAGCTTGCCATGGCACTTATTACAAGAGGGAATGAGTTAATTTTAACCACAGTAAAGCTCTAACTTTAAACACAAAGGGAAAATTATTTTTCATATTTATTCATTTTAATACAATGAAAAGATTAAACAGAATTAAACAATGCAACTTTGAAAGACTACTTTCTAACCACATAATTAAAGCTATACATCCAGATTTTAAACAATTCTTAAACATGAACTTACAAGTTACTCTAGAAAAAAAGCTGCTGTCAGAGAAGTACCAACTCACAAGAAAACATTTAAGAATAAAAAAAACTTTTAAAAATAAGTATTTAGAAGACTTATTTAAGCGATACAGGTGCAGTGAAAAGCATTTTCTGAAGCTGCAATTTTTAAGACATTTACCTTTTAAAGAAGCTTTTTTCAATACTTTCATTGCATAAAGTTGCCCAGCATCAGGACCAATTATTTTCCGTACGAGGAAGACCTGGTAATAAAAAGCTCATTTTAAAAACTGATGCTAAAAAGGCTTTATGTAAATAGTAAATCATCCTGACTAAAAAAAAAAAAGAAAAAAAGAGCATTAATACATCTCTACTTTAAATTTCATTAATACAAAGATTCCCCTCTCATTTCTCAATAACTCCAAGGAATGCAGTAAGTATTTTCACACAAGCAAGTTTAGTAATCAAACTTGCAACTATGACAGAACACTTGGAAATTTCCTATTAAGTTCAGACAGCTTTTGGTGTTCTTTCCTAAGTATACATCTTTAAAGGAAGAACAAAATTTCATTCCCTTCATTAGATTACAGGTACATGTATCACTAAGCTCTCTGTAGCATTTCGATTGGTCATAAACTATACATTCTTTCCTACAGAAAGCCATTTAAATAAGTACTTATCAAGTAAATACTTAACATAAACCTCTTTATCACTTTCTTGGAGAATGACAAATCGACCTGGTCTGCCACCTCCTAAGTGATTTTTGAGGTTAAACCAAGTCTCAAATACGTAACAGGTTACATTAATTCTGTAAGAGTGGTGAGACGAAAGCAAGGAAACCTCCCCATTTAAGATCAAAGCACACTTTCCCTCTGGAATAGCAACTCCAACAGGTTTTTCTACTCTGTTCTCTCCAGAAGAATTATGTACCATCTATCTTTAAAACTTGACTCTAAGAAAAGCGTAATATTAGATAAAATAATCCAGAACAATTACATATATCTGCACTGACTAATATTCTAACTACTAAGTTTTTCAGTTTAGAAAATGGTTTGGTATATGCTCCTGTTCCTATTAAGTCATTTTTATAAAAAACAATTACTAGTTATGAGAAATGTTTGTACTGTGAAAAAAACTAATGTACAAATCACGAGAGAATGCCAAGAAATACCCAACATTGTCTCTCTAGTTCTACTGTATTCAAATTTTCGTTAACTCTGGCAAAGGGGGTTGGACTAGAAGATCTTTCCAGGTCCATTCCAACCCTTAAGGTTCTGTGATTGTGTGTGTGTTTACACGTATACTTTGTCAGAAATTATTACACATCTAGAAATTATTTTTAAAATAATCAAATTAGTTTCTCAAATTTTCCATTCTAGAATCAGAAACTCATACACTGTTACTGGCTAAACTGCACAGTGTTGAGAGGGGGTTGTTTTTATTGTAAGCTCTGGTTAGAAGAAAAATGTCATCGCATTTCAAGGTTATCAAGCTTTTTGTTTAAAGTTTTGCCCAGGATTAACCTACAGCACTGTTCTCTAATTACATGACATTGATGCTAAAATAGTAAAGGGAGTAAATAAGAAAATATCTGTACATTAAATATTTTACTCTTAAAATTGTGAATGTATAAGAAGCATGTACAAATATTTTAGTGCTCAGTAACTAGCAGCTTGTGAGTATGGAAGTTCATATACAGGTTACAAAGTATAGCTAATATAGAGCAAAACAGCTGCCACTGAAAAATACTTGAGCATCATCTATTTAATTTGCAAAGGAACTCTCCATAATACTGCATCCCGGAGATGCAATGATCAGCTGATCCACAGTAAAGCAAAATGAAGACAGGCACGTGTTGCACAAGGTGATTCACCCACGGTAATCAACTACTGCCTTCAGCATACCAAGTGCTGTGGCCTTCAGAGCTTATCGAGGCTGAAGAGAGAAATTCAATAACAAGCATGAGGTTTGAACCTTTATTTCTGTGGAGCAGTGTGAAATCCTGCACAGATACCAAAAAGACTGGTAGGAAATAGGCTGAAGCACTATAAGAGGCTAAAGCAAATCTTGTGTTTGCTGACCCCAAAGGGAAATCCCTGTGAAGCAGAAACTGGGGAGAGAAAACAAACATCATGAGGACAACAACCATTGATCTTTGCTGCTTCTTTTATCTTCTCAATAGAAAGCAACAGATGAAAAGAGCTCTGCTCAGATGTGGAATAGACACAAACTCTTAAAACTGGTTCCTGAACCAAGTACTGCCATGTTTCAACAGCTCTACAACAGATGTCTCACCAAGCTGGTGAGATTCTGAGCAGAAGCGTTCTTTTGGCTGTCAGAAAGATGTCTGAGCTCTGTAAAGTAAGAATCTGAGTCAGGGCTAAGATGTTTGTACCAGATGTGCTGAACCTAAACATAGCTTAAGACATCTCAAGTCAGGCATCACACATGCCTATATAGAGCCTTTCAGGCTTTGAAGATGAGAAGTGTATGAGGGAATGAGCAACCACCATCATCACCAGATAAAGAAATTTTTCTTAATGCTTTGCAGATTAAGAAACATTTTAAAATCTATTTTCTAGACTATCCCTTATTCACAGAATGCCTTCCTAACACAATTTCATTTTCATACAACTCTATGCATAAGTTTGTTACAGTCAGGAGATAGACAAAACCAGTAGAACAGGAAAATGGAAACATGTAAAACTGATTGTTTACATTTTATGTGTTGCAAAAGATGTGGTTTCAAGATCTGTTGAAAAAAAAATTAGCTTCTCATACACAAGCATAAATATTTCAACCAATGTGTTTAAAACTGAGACGTTGAGTTTTAATTTCATCTCTGCAAGGTGACACCAAGAGGCACATTACGAAAAGAAACTCTTGCAATAAAAAGCTTGCAATATTTCTTTCTATATGCTATTTGAATAATTGTTCAGTGTCTTTTAGCTGTAGATGGTTTGACAAATACAGCAAAATTAAACACCTCAATATAATTCCCAGGTTATTTATCTTATTTTTACTTTGGTTCAAGTTCCTAACTACCACACTCACTCTCCTATATCTACATCAATTTAGATTTCATATATTGAAAAAAGTCAAACACTCACAGCATATCAAGTATCACCCTTAAAAGACAGATTAGCATCTCTTCACAAGTGTCTATCGATGTCTCCTACACTGTTGGTGCCTTCCAAGCATCAACCTAAGCCACAGAAGACTCAAGGCAACCTACATGGAATGGAGATACTGCTCCTTCTGATTCTTCCCTAGATGCCGCAATGAAGCCTGAGGCAGTCAACTATTATTTTATTCCAAATAGTAACGACATTAGGCAAACAGAGCTTGTCAACACTACAGCTATTGCACAAAACCCACCTGGCAAAGTCACTTGCTGTTGGTGTCATTGTCCACACAAAGCAGTAGATGCCAGTCCAAATGAACCAGAAACATGCCTCTTTGCTCAGTTAAAGCAAACCATAACTTTCCATTTCAGCCCTCCTAAATTTGCCACTAACTGACCCTTCTGCCTAGACTCAGGCTGTTGCCTCTGTCTGATAAGATTCTAGTGTCTGGCAATACAAAGTGCTCCCTTGGTACCAGAGCAAAATTGGATAAGGATGAAATTTGTCAATATCTTCTCAAACATTCACAGTGACTCTGCTAGGGCACTATCTTTCTTGAATGTCTGTATGGCTCTATGGAAAAAGACATCGCTTGTCCTCTAAGAATATGAAGTCAGAAATGCTATCACAATAAAAACAAAAACATACAACACCTGTCCCTGCCCAGCTGCAAACCAGGATGGTTAACTTCCTCAAAAACAGGGTAATTTCCATAAGCATACCTACCCGTATTCAGATTTGTTAGGTTTATAACTTAACCTCATACTATAAAACAAAGCAGGTTCGAAGTGGACATCAGAAAAAAAATCAAGTTTGTTATCTTACCTTTCCAAATGATCCCTGTCCAAGAACCTTAAGTAGTTCAAATTGTGCTGGATCTGCTTTCTCACATCCTTCTTTCACATGGTGTGTAATAGGAATTTCTTTCACACTTCCTTCATCCTATTATTTCAAGGCAAACAAAATAAAACAGCGATCAGGCATGAATTAATCAACTGTTAAAAGTGCACATAAATGCCTGCTCTTTCCTTGTTAGTCTTTTTTTTTAATATAGAATACTTTAAATTCAAATAAGGCATAAAAGAAAGTTGTTCAAATAAAGAGTTTTCCCATCCATTTTTTCTTAAATAGATGCACCTAAATGCTCATTTCCTTTTACCACAAATATTACAACTATAGCAAAGATGGATCTTCTTACACCTCGGTTTTAGCAGCCTTTTGTTTTCCCAGTGATTACTCTTCTCATCTTTCCCTTTCCTGAAATAGTCATAATGAAAGCAAAATTGAATTTCATCATTTAGGTAATTATTGCTTTTCACAGCAGCAAATAATAAATATGGTCATCCATTTGTAGCTAGAGGAACATGCATCATCTGAAGAGCACAAATAAGATATGAGTCATCTCAAGATCTCTGAGAATCCTTGCATCCAAAAGAAGAAACAGCTCTGGGGTACAGAGCTTATGGAAAGACTATCCTATGTGGAGACCCCCTTCAGAAAGCTGAAGGTAATTCTGAGGTGGAGGAAGGATTTAGTGTTCTGTTTACTTTTCCATGTTACTCTCCTCTCTAGCAATGCAGGGCACAGTAGCTACAATTGTGAAAAAAAACATCCATCCATGATGAAAACAAAACAGATGAGGTACTGCAGCTTTTGTGGTGTAAGAGAAGCTTCTGCAAACCAAACAAGATGTTAAAATCAGCCTAAAACTACAAACTATGTACTAGAACCTCGAACAGCAACCTGAGTTTACATGTACAAAAGGATCAGCACGTCTCAACTCTAACAATAAAATCAATTCTTTTCTGGCCCACTGCAAATACAACCCAATCAGAACAGAAAATTCCATCTGATTTGAAGTACTTTAATGTCTTTAGGGTATAGAAATGATTATTAACTGCCCTCCTATCCTCTCTATATCACACTTCGCCTTGAAAGCTTCTCTTAGCAGAGACCAGAAAAACACTATCAAGCTACAGTGCATTGCTCTCCCTCAATGACAAGTACAAACAACATCAGCAAAGACTTGACTACTTCATGAAAAAGTTCTAAGAAAGAACAGCATTCTATAGTCAGGCTGGCTACGGAAAGTCATTTTGCCCAAGATCAGGCATGAAAACTTACAGTCAGTATTATCAGACTTGAAACAGACAAAATTGCCTAGCTGTGGTTATACAGACATTTAGGGATCATCTAAAAGTGTGTGTACTTACTGCAATAATTTAAAAAGGGGCAATCATAGGACTGCATTAACTGTCTATGCCTAAATTGCTTTCTTTGTCCAGAGCAGGAAAGAAAGTTCAAACATCTAACATCTCAGTATATTCACAAACTGTAGCCCAGCTGTTATTTCAAAAGTCCTTTCCCCTGCCCTACATCTCCTATTTCATACCCTTCTGGCAAAGCCTTGTTTGCTCCACCTGCTTCCCATGGAAAGGTAGGTATCAGCACAAGGCACTGCTGGGTAACAAAGTTACTTAATTCACACTCTAAGCTACTTTATTTCCCTCTTTGTTCACAAACCCCACCCCAACTGACATTTACCAATGATAACAGTCTATACACCTCAACTTGATTTCATCCATCCATCTTGCTGACTATCCATGTGCACAGGAATACACACATATCACTGTTTTTTTTTTAAACGCCAGTCTGGGACTTCAGGCAGGTGAGAACATGAGCATTTCAAGTCATTTGTTGAGAGATGAAAGCAGTGGTTCCTCTAGCTTCATACCAAGTTGCACAACAGACTTAATGGTTGGGTTTTTTTTTCTATGAAACATGTAAAAACTCTATTTAGAAGCCTTTCCATTTGAATATCCTAATTTGTATTTCTTAACACTGTGAACCTTTACATGAGAAATGATCTTTAAGAGTTCACCTGCTCTTCTGTTTATCACCCACCTTGAGTCATTATCCTGTGACATCACACATGGTTGCTGCAGAGACTGACAGTATTTCTAAATGTGAACTGAAGAGAAAAATGTTTTCCATGCAAATAAAGAATAACTTGAGATGTACGAAATGAGTTATTTTCTATGAAGTGTTTTATCTTCACAAAGATGTCTATATAATTTCACCTACTTAACTATCATTAAGATACTAAAAATTGGCATGACTGAAGTATAAAAAGATCTGTGCCTCTTCAACAAGAAACAGGCAGGTAAAGAGCTGAACAGATACGTAAGCCAGTTGCCTTTTCACTTCTAGTTGGGCCTCCATGAACTACAAATTTGGTTATCTGATTTTGCACTCTGCTGCTTGAACAGCAAACCTCTTCCAGGGCTCAGGTATGGGCTCCCACTGAGTTACCCTGCACATTAACTCATTCCCAGCAGGTTCAACAGAAGACAAAGCACTGGAAGAAACGCCACACTCAGTTATGGCTCTGCGCCATTTGACTTTGTTACAGCTTGACTGGTATGTAGCTCCAAGCAACTAACAAACAAGCTCAGCAACATCCTTCTGGTTCAAGTGCAGTGAAACACTGAGACAGCCCATTGCTCATCTTTCTTTGCTACATGTAAAATGATTATGATGGTTTATTTACCTACTCCACACCAGGACATGTCCAAGCACCACACGTTTCTAACCCTAAGAGTTTACTCAGCAAGTCATTCAACAAGTTATTACTGCAGTACAACAGCGCAGTGGTCATGCCTGGCAATACACTTCTACTTGATACCTTCTGATGGTCCTGCTCAAAAATACATGTATGTGTGTGTTGTAAAATGATGTCCAACTTTTTCCATGCAAAGGCAAGTGCTTTAACCACATAATTATCCTGAAGTCCAAGATTTAGCCAGCATACAAAACACTGATCTGCAGCACCTCCTAAATATGCACATCATCAAGGTAGTGGACAGAACCAAAAATCAACAGAGTTTATCTGGGATATTTCTACATAAAAGTCAAACTAACGTACTGATGTAAAAACTAATTCTGTTCTAAAATAACACCAATTAAATATGTTTTAGTTGAATGTACAGAAGTTACATAAAAAAAAAAAAAAGATGACAATGTCATAAGAGTAACATTTAACACCAAGTAAAAAGTTTAAGGCTGGACTGAGCATTTTCTGAGGCTGAGGAATCTGTAAGTGCTCTCTCCAGCACATAGAATGTGTTTTCCATAAAGCACCACCTCACGCAGCAAACTTTCCCAAACAAGGCACTTACAGCCCCCATTCAGGTACAGATTTCCAAAAATCACCTTTGAGACTTAGCACTTCTTCGGAACTGGTCAAATAATAGGTTCAAAGGTTCTTAAAGAGCAGAAAGTGCATTAATTTTGCTACTGAGCATCTAAACTAAACATTTATTTGATATACTTACATGGTAGGAATATGGTTCACCTTCTTCCATAGGCTCATCTGCCATTTTAAGGCCATTTAGCTGGAGAGGAGACAGAAGAGGAAAGCAGATGAGAAAGAAAAAAAAAAAACCAAGAAACATCATTAAGACCTAACAAATTCAAATAAGCAGAGTTCATAATTTGACCAATTTACATTTCAGAGCACACAAATGAAAACTGGTGTTCTTGCTGCTCTAATTTAGAAGTGTAGTTTCAAACAAATACTACTACTTAGTAGTTATATTTAGCATCTCCCTTATGTGTCACTTAGCATACCCTTTGTAAATGCCATTCCATACTCTTATTTAATTGGAATTAATTTTAAATTCCTTCTTTAAAAGCTACAGATACCACCCATACAAGATGGTACTAATGTAAAATTCTTTCATTATGCACAAAATTTATGTTGCAGATGTTTTTCAAAAACCTAAAATCTGCTGCTGAAAATTAATTTGCAGTTTAAGGAGAAAAGATTCGAAAGTGTTTTCAGGTCTTTATGGGGCAAGGGGAAGAAGTGAAAGAGCAAGTAGAACAGAAAACACACATGACAACTCTTACGCACAAAAATAATTACCCATCACCCTAAAAATTAGATTCCTCTACAAATTTGCTTATATCAGAAGTTATTTAAATATCTAGCAAATAAGATACTGAAATTTTAATTAAGTGCTATAGAAACCATAGATCTGTACTTGTGAATCAATTTGAAAAATAGCACCTTTAAGAGACAAAAAAGTATGATATGCACCTGGACAAGGACAAATAAATTACATGCTCTTAAATGAGGACAATACTAGGTAGCAGTTACGGCAAACAACAGCAAAAAGAAGGTATCAAATCCATAGCCACAGTAAAGAAAAAAAGTTTAGAAGTTATTTAGTTTGAGATCTCCGTAAGTAATGAACGATTCGATGCTGCTCTACTGAAAAGGCATGCTTTGTTTCAACAGACAAAGCACTAATTAAAAACTGGAAATACCTGACAAAAATGATTGAAGCCAATTATGGATTTTACTGGTGACAATAATTTATTGATGTTATTTGTTCAGTATCACTACCTTCACGTGGCCTCACATAACACAATACTAACTGGAAATAAGGAAACAAACTTCTTTTTCCTGAACACAGAAGTTTAAGCAATTAAGTCCTTAGACCAGGTATGATTTTCTTTTTTCCCCTTTACTTCTGAAGTTTTCTAAAATACAGGGCTAAGACATCACAATATGTTATGACTATCAGTATGTGAAATGGTAAAACCCAGGACTACAAAGAATATTGAAGTGCCATATAGACCATGGCCCCTATTTAAAAACAAAGCAGAAAACTACAAGGACAAGGCTGAAGGGACAAGTTTATACCACGACAACCGTGTTATCTAAGCAAACTCTCAACCACTTCTTCTAGGACTGTTGATTTCAAGTAGAGCTTTTAAGAGACAAGTCCTAAATGAAATGAAAATAAAGGTACAAGGCTTTAGTTGTTTTTCTTCTTCTCTATTTATTTTACCCACAGCTAACACACATACTCTTCACGTTAACTATAAAGCCTCAGTTTAACCCAGTGATGGCACATTCAACACATTTCTCATGCATTTATGTCATGCATCGCCACCCTAATTTCTAAGGCTAAAATCCACTGGATTCGGAAACATCACAGTGCTACAGAAACAAATACTACAATCACCAATACTACTAAAGAATTTGCTACATAACTTATTTCCCCTTTGCATAAGTATTTTTTTTCCAAATTACATACTGAGAGTGACTAGACACCCACTGTACTTGTTACTGTATGAATTATTAGAATATATCAGGAAACAATACCAAAGTTCAGACTAGATATGAACTCCAGCCTCATTTCAAAAGGGCTCACTGCCAGGTCATTTCTTTTCACAGTATCATTAGATTACATTCAAGAGTGAATCAACGTGAGAAGCGCACCAAAGTTGTCCAAAAAGCTTCTTTGGATTTAGTAATAAAGTGAGTTTCTACTCTAGGTGCTCAGAAATACGATACAATTCCTCACTCAGGGTCTTCAAACTGAAGCGAATTGTGTGTGCATTTCACCTTTTCTTTCTTTAAATACAGTCAACATTTTCCAAGTTTTCTTACTTAAATTTAAGCTCTGGAACCGATATTAGCAGCCAGAACAACTGCATGTATACTGAAAACATTAGCAAAACATTAGCTTCACTCCAGGCAATCAGATATAGAAAGCTGTCACTGCTGGAATGGGGTGCCGACCAAAAAATCAGTATGTTATTTGATCTCATAGTTCCTGAGTACGCCATGTAAGCATTGCTTCAGCTTTCTGGCAAATCAAATATAGTTAAGTTATTGGATTTTTATGGCAGGTAATCAAATGTCATCTTAATTAACAATTTCCTATCATACACTTTCCCCCTGCATTGTTGCTCATGGTTTTGTTGTGTTTTTTGTTGTTTTTTTCCCTGTCCAGTCTCCCTATAACTACAAACACTGGGATGTCTGCCAAGTTTTAGTCCAAACAATTTTATGTTCAAGTGCATGAATCTACTTTTATTGCCTGATCTACGTGACTATACCCTTGCCTTATTTGTTTGTGAACCATGTTCGCTGTCAATTAAGAAAACTCAAAAAAACAGCCACCAATCTCAAACCTGTTGGATTGCAACCCAAAATCTAGCAGTGTATCAGTCATTCAGTAAAAAAAACTCCATAACAAAAATCAAATCAATATTGTTCTGTACAGTTATCAATATCAGTCAAGCTTCAGTAACCAGAAGTTTCCACTGTACCTCCTAATAAAAAGAGAAAAGTTAAAAATACTTAAGTTCTCACCTCTATGGAAACCAAAACCAAAATTCTGCTTCTGCTGCCACCTGTGACCCCTCTTAGTGATTTCAACATGAATATTTATGCACAATCACATATAGAGCAGAACTATTTTAATCTCTAAGTCATTACTTAAACATTTATGAATACTTAGATTGATTATTGATAATTAGAAAGCATATATCGTTATAAAGAGAGCAGGTGAAAGGAAGCAAGTATCATCATTCTAAAGGAGATTTTAATCCTTCAATTATTTTGCCATTTAGTACTGCTGAAGTTCTACAACTACCTGAACCCTTTAAATATTAACTGTCATTGAAACACAAACTATAGACATTTAGGCAAACAGCATCGATACTTTCCAAACACAAATCCTGACAGTTACAGAAAGTACTTCGCATTGCTATTAGTATAAAAATAACTAAGACAACTACATAAGCACATCGGAACAAAGTTGAAGTCAGACAACCTGGCAGGTAAGAGACATACTTGTCCTGAGCTGCAGGCTAAGAGACCCAATGCTCCGATGCCAAATGGCCTCTGAGGTAACACCATGCAATCTGCCTGATTTAAATAGCTACAATGGATCCCATGACTCGCTGGGACTGTACCCTGTTACCTTGGGAGAATATCCAAAGGGCTTTTGTGGGCTAATCAAATGCTTTACTATTGCACGTGTTTTTTTCCTCCAATAATTTCAGCAGAACAGAGGAGTCCCGGTATTGCCAAAGGTTTGAATCATCTTTCCCCTCCACATTCAGGATGTTTTAACTGTTTTCACATAAATGCATTACAATTGGGTGGACTCACAGGTTTTGGCTGAAGGCAGCTACACAAACAGTCAGCAAAAATGCTTAACTACATGCAAAAGCAGAAGATAATGTAAAGCTAGTTCACTCTGCCCTTCTTTTATAGGTCTTCACTTAGGAATTCAAACAACCACAAATTTTAGAAGATAAACAGAATTCAGCACTTTATAATCACAGTATTGTTAGAAGGAGAAAGAGTTATTCCTCAGCACTGATGTATAGCCTTACCTGGCTTCAAACAGGTAAAACTCTACATAAAGATCAACAAACGCTGCTGCATCCTCAAAGGTTCCTCCTTCACTGCATTTAATTTGCTAAGTTACTGCAGCTACAGCCACCAGACCCACACCTTTCAATTCTTCCAAATGAATACAAGACTAACCAGTTTGCTGGTTACAAAAGCATTGCTTCGAATATTTATTTCAAACTGTTAAGAGTGGAAGCATACATTAGAAACCCCAATTATTTTGAAAAGACTCCAGAAAAGAAAAAACAAAACACCACTCGTTAAGACCACCACATCTATTCTCATTTATTTTGAATTATAATTAAGGATGCAAACTCTCTGCAGATAATTAGCAACAGCCACACATTGGCCTACTGAAACTTACTTCCTGAGACAGGTTTGAGAAACCTGGAGATCCTCTGCACTGACAAACAGGTAAGCAGTTTTACTTTTTTTTTTTTTTACAGCTTTAAAAGCTAATGTGAACAAATCTGAAGCTTAAAGGCTTGTGTTTTTTTCCTATAAAACATCCACATGCAACTTTTTTAAGTTAGATCCTGTTAAAGGTGCAACTGCCCACACTAGATTCAGTGCTCTTTACTGCCTGGCCTCACACCTTTTGGGAAGGCACCATCTCCCCCAGTCCAGCAGCCAATCCCAGTGTAATTAGGGTTACCCAACACAAGTTACACCAGCTAAAGCCCACCATACCATAAGGTGACCCGAGGAAGGATGTCCTGCTGATGGTGGTGCTCATGTAGGTCTACGCTGAATTATCTCCTGATCTGCCCACCCGCTGCACAAACCCTGTGCCAGTTTCAGTCTCAGCTCCTCTCACAAAAGAGGCCAGGCAACTCACTCACACTGTCTTTAAACATACCAATTAGAGGAAAATAAAGCCATCTATCTTAAAAAAACAGAAAGCACCCAACACTTAATATGAAAAGTTAATCAAGTTCTTTTCCTGTGGCAAATAAATCATACCTTCAGACAGGGTAACAAATGTTTAACAATGTATAATTACCGATTGTAAGAGGACATGTTTATCCTTCCCATCATCAGAGATCAAGGGAGAATTACACTGTCTCACACTAGTTACAGCTATGAGAAGACACAAACGCAACCATAAGGCATGGGGATCACCGTTCACTAAAGAACTTGATCTTTTCACTGCTGTCTATCTGAAAGTTGTGACTCCATAATCAAAGGGCATCCAGCAACCGGTCTCAAAATCATGTTTAATGGCAAGTAAAACAATACTGGGAAACGCCAAGATCTAAACTGGATGAAAAGGATACATTTCAAACTTTATTCTTATTGTAGCAAAAAAAGTGCATCTACATAAATACTAAAAATCTATGTAATTAGTTGACACATCACACCATTATTCTGATTTATGGCTACTGTGAAGTCTCTCCCAAGCTAGTGTGTCAGAAACAAGGTAAGCTGCCTCGAACAGACCCCCTCCTCCCTGCTCCTTTTAGAGACTCAGCTTACCGCAGCGAATTTCCAAAACTATCTTCAAAAGTACTATACAATACCAGAATTATTATTGTTATATTGCAGCACTTTTCAATGCATAAAGACATTCATTGTTTTCCATTTAAGAGTATTAATGTGCTTACTTTCTTCTTTTTTTAAAAATGGTTTGTTGGTATTTTTTAGGGCAGCTTGTTCTCCTAAGCCTTCATAAAAAATTTACACTGTTGCAGTGGTTGGGGGCACTTAGTTCAAGTTACAGGCAATATTATTACTTTCTTAACGCCACATAATTGTGGAGATTTTCAGGGATGCACAAAACTAGGTAGCTGAGTCATCCACGTCACTGCCAGTAATTACTCACAAAGGAGTTATGCAACTCCTAACACTGACAAAATTCGGTGGCCTTTGACAGACCAAGCTCAGAACATGTTTAAAAGAATGGCCTGAAAACATTAGTGAAAAATCAAAGATGTATGTACACTGGTATGCATAACAGATTATGTACAACAGCAGCAAAGCTCAAGTCACAAGCGTGTCTTTTGGAAGGCAGTCCAGTTTTCTAGCAGAATAATTTCCAATGACTTTATTGTTCCAACCTTGTTGTCTTTGTCACTGCCAGCCAATTAAGCAACAGTTTTCTGAAGTATTAATTCCCAATGCTCATGTATTGCAAACAGCTTGCACGTAAGTCAATTACACTTTTCCTTTTAAATGCAAGATTACTTCTATCAAATGGGAAAAATACACCAACATTACTGTATTCTAACCAATCCCAAGTATTTTTGCATTTTATTCAGCTTGGTCAATAAAATGGTAACATTTACTTTCCTGTGCCTTTCTAGACTACAATAATGTTTTAATTATCTACAACAGTTGATTATAATCAACATCTTCATACCAATTTTTATTACCATGAAAACACTTATTAATCCTCTATTTAGGAGGAAAGAAGTTCACTCAAGTATTTGAGGCCTGAACTGAACAACAGTGACCCTTCCCTACCAGGGCTTGAAGAATTCCTAGTATTACAAAACTGCTTCACAAGTGACACCATAGTAGGAATACAGCAACAGTACAGCGTATGATCCAAAATACAATCCTTAGCCCTTCAAAGGCCACCAATGTGAAAAAGGGCAAAATAATTCAACCCTAAATTTCTTCCACAAGTCCACGTTCTTTTTATGCCTTGAAGCATGAAAATTTGTTTCTTACTTTCCAAGACTCTAAATTTAGCTAACAAGCAGATTCCTCAGAGAAAAACGTTTCTCAGATTTTTTCCCCTTTGCCATAACTGATGGATAAGAACATCAGTGAACCCAAGTAAGTCAGCGTTCACAATATAGTCCTGTTGCACAGTACTACTATGAACAGTGAGGCTAACATCTATCCAACTGCCACTGTAAGCTTGTAGCAAATACTCTAAGCTGTAATGAACTCTGTAAAATTTAAGTAAAGAATCCAAACCAAAACAAAATTCCTCTGAACATAAAATACACCTTTGTTAAATCCCCAGACCATGTGGATGTCAAATTCCAACAAGTGAAAAGCACTAAATCCCCCCCCCCCAAAATGTACTTAACAGAAAGTGTTACGACAATAACAAGTATTTGTTAATGTAACCTGGGGACTTCATATGCAACTTGAAGAAACTGGTTTTGGTATAAACGAACCCTCAAATGCCGATAGCCAAATGTAGCACAGCCATTACCAACACAAGGGCTCATTTTCATCAGAGTGCAACTGAAATAGTTTTTCACACATCCTGTTAAGGAAGCAGCTTACATACAGACTTGAGAAAAACACAATTTAAAGGAGTGTTGCAAAGCTACCTTCAGATGTCATGAACACAGCGCTGTTTCAGCTGGACATCCACCATCCTGGGCTCTGTTATGCACGTGAGTGTGATTTCAAAACCGTATTGCCAAGCTCATCTCTTTATTAGCCCAAGCCCAGCCAAGTATTCACAGACAACAGAACATCACCACCACCAGAACTACCTGCTTGATGCTGTGCTGAGGCTACAGCTGGTTGTCCAGCCTCCTGCTAACTGCCAAAATGGCAAAATCTGTACACAGAAGTGGCCCTGAATACAGTACTCTGGAAGTAGCACCAGCCTCAGGGGAGGAGTGTTCTTCTGGCCAAAAAATACTGGGAGGTGTACAACAACCACAGATGTGAACTTCCAGCTGCAGTATTTTAAGTTTGATTACTTTTACATTGACGTATCACAGTATTCTTAAAGAAAAGATCAACGGGACCAAGGAAGTTCTCAGACCTTCAATAAGCTTCATACCTTAACTACAACATACTATTGTTACAAACCATAAGATTAACCAATGAGCTTTAATACTTCTGCTGACTTTTTAATCCTTACCTGGCTCCCCTAAGATCTCTCTCACATCAAGGTACAGGGACTGTGTCAAGTGCTATTAGGTCATTAGAATATTTTAAAGTGTTAAAGTGTAACAGTCATAGTGTAGAAATGCACATCCAGTTCTTGGAAGGGACATTCTATTGACAGCTACAGAAAACTAAAACTAAAAACCCAGAACAACAACAAGCCTGAAGCAACACCTAAGAAACGTAAAACTTCATGGCCCTATTCCTATTGTGAATCACTGTTTTTCTCCTCTATATGAATAAATTTTTAATCAGAGAATAAAATGCCAACAGGATCCTTACACTCTTCTTAAAACTTCAACCTACGTCTGCTTTGTGTATTCTGTACTTAGACATCAATCTGCTACAGACCTTTTTTTCCTTGCGATAAGAAAAACCTACTGCATCACAGAAAGCAAGTCTGACCAGTTTTAAGCAGCTTTATTTAGATAACATCTTTCCTGTGTNTAACAGGATCCTTTGAAGGCTATCCTTTCACTCTTCTTAAAACTTCAACCTACGTCTGCTTTGTGTATTCTGTACTTAGACATCAATCTGCTACAGACCTTTTTTTCCTTGCGATAAGAAAAACCTACTGCATCACAGAAAGCAAGTCTGACCAGTTTTAAGCAGCTTTATTTAGATAACATCTTTCCTGTGTCTAATACACCTAGGTGTAATCTTTTATTTGTCACGCTTGGTGATACTTTGATACACAATCCTACACGTCTGATTGAAAGGTGCCGGAGTTTCAATACCTGAGCGTCACGTTCTGCTGAGACACACGCATTGTCACAGCGCAAACGGGTTTATCTTTTTTCCTTTCCCTATTCAATAGCATCGGCACTCGCTCATGGATGCATCTGGAGTGCTGAGCAATACCGAAGCCACTCTCAAAGTTGTTCCTCGCTCTTTGCAACGCTTAAGCATCAAAACCGCAGTCACACGCTCCCCGGCTCTGTTAGTTGCGTGCACGATGATCACCGTGTAGTTATTCAATGAAAAAGGAAAGGGATCTCTCCTAGTGACAACCCACCTTGGCAGCGCATCAGCCTGGTACAATCGAATTTTCAGCAATTAAAGGAACTTCCCCCAGGAGATACAGCCAATAAACTTGAGTTTACAGAAAGCCTCCAAGAGCCGTACGTTAACGCAGGACTGAAGACTGTGGCGTTAACGGCGTCGAGGCGGCGACACAACGCACACCAGCCCCTTCACTCGCCTTATTCTTACAAGTCGAGTTGGCTCTCCTCAAACTCCACACGTGTTGCCGCTGCCTCGCAGCCCGCGCCCGCGGGGATAACCGCGCTTCGCCGCTGCTTCCCCAGCCCCGCAGCCGCCGCCCGCCGCACGGTGGATGCGAGGCCCCGGCCGCGGCGGCCGAGGGGAAGCGGGGGAGGCCGGCGGGGGACGGGCCGCGGGTGTCGCCTCGGGATGGGGGGGG
>WBNH01004494.1:601612-625920 GCA_013401255.1 Urocolius indicus
GGGGGGCCGGCGCGGAGCGGCTGCTGACGCACGGCGCCGTGAACGCTGGCGCGGCCCCGCGGCGCCTCGCTGACGGGCACCGCCACCGGCACGGGGAGGGGGGCGCCGGCTGGGTCTGAGCGGACGCTGAGGGAAGGGGTGGGAGAAGGGCGCCGGGGCGCGTAGCACAGGGCAAAGCGCCCGTCAGAGGTCGGGGAAGTTCCGCTGGTGAAACGGCCGTTGTGCCCTCGGCCCCTCGAGCGCCTGCGGTCGCGCTTAGGAGGGAGCAGGGGGGCGGCCCGGCTGGGAGGAAGCGGCTCTGCCGCTGGCGGAGGTGACACAAAGCGCGGGGAGGGTCCCCAAACAGCACCGTGGTGTCAGGAGAAGAAGCGCAGGCGGCTGGAAAGTGGAATGCCGTAGCCTGCGAGGTGCTTGGTGCGATGAGATGAGTGAATCACTAAGCGCGCTTCACCCTGGTTACAAACACCAAGGCGATGGACTTCTTCTTTGTCTCCAAGCAAGTGTTTTAGAGAGAAACACTTACGCTATTCCCAATCCTGAGTGGGTAGAAAAAAAAAGACCACAGATGAAATAAATAAATATTTCTCCATCACCGTTTGATCTTGGCAGCTGGAAAACACTAGAGGACACTATCAAAAATATGTGTTTCTGAGGATGGAAAACTGCCTCGATGACACTGTATTGCTTACTAGTAAGCCCTGCCCTTTTCAGATAAAGCTAACAAAGGATTTCTCAAACGGTTCTTAATTGCCAAATAATTGTGATGAAATTAGCACAACCAAGGGAACGAGCTGGTACACCCGTAGTCCAGCATGCTTTCCCATCGTGATCCTTTTCTTACTCAGAAGTTTGTCATCGTACAAGCAAGTATATAAGAGATGCTGTGCTGCCGTAGCCCCCAATTAAATTAAAGCGACCTATTTCACAAAACAAACCATTACCAGCTCCCTGTCGCTGAGCCTGCTGAAGAGAGTTGCCTATTGTGAATGTGTCATTGCAGCAGCAGCCAGCTGGCATGTCAGCATTTCCATTGCAAACTTATTTTTAAAGGTCTGTAACTCAACCATGGAGGACAAGTGTTTTGGACTGAAACAAGGACCGTGTATCAGGAATGTTCGTCCTTTAAAAATAAAAAGTATGCAAGAAAATGTAGGACCAAAGTTACAAGTACTTGCCATCAAGGAGAATGTACATTTTAACTATACAACTGGTTAGGGTAGGTCACTTGTAAACATTTTGTTATAATAGGATTGTGCAAACATGGAGTTTTTAGAGTGACTGATAGGAGAGGAAGGGACAAGTCTCAGCTTTGTGGGCCTTGTTCACACACAGATATCTGCCTATCTCAGCGCACCAGTTCATGTAACTGGTGTGCAACCACAAGAAGCCAAGTGGCCACATCACAAGAAGTGACTTTTTGAAAGTGCTTGAGCACCGAGCAGGAACTTGTGTCTGAAACTTGCATTGTAGACGCCCTTTCCCTGGGTCTGACTTTTCCTATTGTCTCAAATGAGAACAGATTTCAAGCAAGTGTTCTGCATCCCCAAAGTCTTGACAATTGAGCAGTTCAAAGAAAATCAATACGCAAAGAAGTTAGGATTGTTGTTCATGTCAAAAGATTTCAAAGGGGAATTATGATATATGTAGCTATAATAAAGACTGGATAAGAAAATGTAAATTCAGAACTTCTTGAGGTCTTCAATAAAAAGGCAACAATATGTCACTGAAATTTAAAACTTAGCAAGACCCCTGCACACACACAATGACCTTTTGCAGAGAAATACAAATATCATAAAGATATCAATTTAGGAGGACTAAGGCTTCATGTCTTGGGTTTGAAATTAATATTTAAGTATTATACATTTGGATATTTTCTGTACCTTTTCTCGAACATCTAATCTAGCCTGTGTCCATGACTGTATGGATATCAGGTCTCACTTGGAGTGCAGTTTTCAGATGAGGATATCAGATCTCATTTAGCGCACAGTTTTCAGCTGAATATTTTTACATTCCAGTACCTTAATTTGTTCAGCAGGTCCTGCCCATTACATTCCTCAGCAGGTCATTGTATGATCAGCGTGACTTTATAACCACTTTTTCCTCTTGTCCTGGTGCTTTTATTAGATGGAATGTTTCAAACTAACCAGTTTCAAAATATTTATTCACTTTAAAATTAATTCTATGACATGGCAAAGTTGATGAGAATGGTCTTTTACCAACCCTAACAGGAAAGAAATGAGACTAAGAATAGGAATACTAAAGGAGATCTGCAGCCAAAATTCCACGTGTTCAGTGTCGTAATGTGAACTCCACTCAGTTGTCCCTTTCATGGTCCTCAGGGCTGCAGCCAACTGACAGCATCCGTACTTGGCTCATTCAATTTCCCTGAAAGTATCAGTCATGCACTTGCAAATATGAACAACAGATTATTTATGAGGTTTAAAAAAAAAGAAAAAAATCCCTGCAAATTCCCTGAGTATCCCTCCTAGCAGGACATTTCTCACAGAGGCACGTTACAGAGCTGCACTCCCTCTTAAGTCCTCTGTCTGTATCAAACTTGTGCATAAACAAGATAGTTTCAGAACAGTCCTGCAAACTTCGTGTTCATTCACCCAGAAGGTTTTTCAAGAAAGGAAAAACAAGAATATTATCATCAGGCCAGTGCCTTTTGTTCCCCTCCTCCCCACAGTTAATGATACCGGAATCCAACCCACGCTAACCACGGCCAGGACAGCACGGCTCCACCCTGGAAAGCAAAGCAGAAAAAACAGTGTGAATATAGGAATATGTGAATAGTATCTAGTTCAGTGAGGTCTCAGAAAGGGAGCTATACAGGAGTAAAGTTTGAAGAATGTTGTTATTCTGTTTTTACCATGTTTTTACCCCTGGAAGAGAACAGGTACAAACGTAGCTTTTGTGGATTCAGTTCAGGGCAGACTGTAAACTATAGTACTGATTGTTAAGGTGGGGTGGTTGGTTTTTTTTGGGGGGGGGACACGACACACAGTTAATTTCTCAGGGCAAGTTTAATCAAGTTCATCATCATTTCACCTTTAATCTTTTGAACCATACAATTGAACAACAGCTGCATAGTCAGAGCAGTACAACTCTTTCCTATTGTGTGGATGAATTTACGTGGGTACAAAGCATGCTTCTGTTAGCAGGACTCCTCATATGAGAAGGAAAAAGAACTGTCCTGGTGCATCAAAAAGGTCTAGTTGGATGCTTTTGTCTACACCAGACTTGTTACAGAGGAGGAACTGCTTTGGCAGAGGGTGAGGTGCTCTGTACAGTGTGCTCTCAGGTGATCTCAAATTCGGTGGCACAGTTGCAGCTATTAAGCTGTGGAGATCCTCTACACACAGCATAAATTGCTCTGATCTTCAGAAGTATTACAGCAAGATTTTCACAATGTTAGAAATAATAGCAATAGTTATTATTATTTATAATAATTATGCTGAAATTATTATTATCATGATAGCAAACATCTGTATGTATTCAGATTAAGCTATGGACAAGTACCATAGTGAGATCTTTCGTTAATACTGTGTTAGTCTGAATAGGAAATAGAAATGTGAGAGTCAATATCCCAGCCTGTATATACCAATATTTTAAAAATGCAAATAAAACCACACTCATATGTGCTTGAGTATTTACAGAAATGTGCTATAAGATGGCCTGTAAACCATTTGATGTAATTAAACAGGTTATTGTATACTGTGCGTCACTCTACAAAGACAAGAGTAGTCACTTAAGAATCACTTTTATACTCAGTTCCAGTCATGTTGAATGCGAAAAGCACAAGTGAAGAGGACCTTAATGATTATATTTTTCCATCTATGTCTTTCATACTTTTGTAGCAAGTTTTTAAAAGCTCACTTGTGGGTAAAAAAGGAAGCCAATTTGAGATGATGCTCCTAGATCAACACCTTAAGAAAAATCCTTGATAGTCACTGTTTCGTTCTCACTGTCAAAGCAAACCCTCTTCTTTTGGGCTATTTTAGAACCACAAGAAAAACTTAGCAGCAAATTTTGCCACATTTGTCCAAAATGAGCTAAAGAAATCTCAGCCATATGGAAAATACAATGAATTTATCCCTGCTGATCACATTGCTTTGACAGTGGGGGACGAAAACTGCAGATAGGCACAGTGAATGAAGATCTTACTAGATTTTTTGATGTTTATCTAAACTTCGTTCATTTAAAACTTTTTATTTCTTAATTTCAAAATGCTTATTCCTTTTTTCCCCAGAACTGAGTGCTACAGACCAGCCAACTGACACATCTCAGAAGTGTTATATCATCAAATGAAAAGCTATGTACAGTCAAATTGAACATCCAGTATCCTATCCCCAGTGCTGGTGAGAAAAGCAAATGCCAGACAGAAAATACAAACAGGGCAAGCAGTAGCTAGAAATACTTCTCCAGTGTTTTCAACCTCCAGCAGTCCCAGTTTTCATGAGCCAAGGGTGGCATCTTGCACAGAATAGTCTTGATTGATATTATTTCCACTGGTTCTCCCAAGCCTTCTTGAATATCTAAATTTTTGGCAACTGGATCATCTCAGAACATGTGCCACAACTAAACCTTATGACAAAAGTATCTCATTCTGAGCTACTACTTAGTTTCATCTATGGTCCTTAGTCTTGCATTGTAAGGGAGAGTGATTAATCACCCTCTCCATGTCGTTGGTGATTTAACACATGGTGTGTACATCATCTCCACCACCCTCCTGTGCTCTGCTCTGTTTCCCAAGCTGAAGACTCCTGGGCTGTTCAGACCCTTGGAAATGAAGAGTGAGAAAACTGCAGTTTCTCTACACATTTTTTGCTAGTGATTTGGAAGTAAATACACACTAACTACTGAAAAAGTGCATAAATTACAAAGGAAAGCAATGAGCAGTCATTAGCTATAAAAGTCCTTTGGGAAATGACAGGCAACTCCAAGTAAATTACAGGCCTACCAGGAGGACTGGATACACAAACAGTGATGGAGCAAGGAAGGAGTTTGTTATACATACCTGAGCAACACTGTGGAGATGGATAATCAGGCTTTGCATACAGTTTCAGAGTCTGTGTTGGAAAAGCCCATCAGAAAACCACAGTAATACTCCATCCTCTACATCACAACTTCCAGTGAAAAACCCAAAGGCCTAGGCCCCAAGCCTCCTTCTAAGTACTCATCAACAAGTATTTCCTTGGCAATTCAGCCCTTATAGAGGCTACCAAAGAAAACTTCAGCAACTATATTTCTCATACAAACTCTAAGGTTAGCTGAGCCAAATGTGGGTCAGAAAAAAGTGATTAAATACTGCAGTAAGTTACTGCAGCAGTGTGCATACACCAACAGATGGCAAATCCACCACAAGCAGTTGATGCTTTTCTAAAAAAAAAACAAACCTGAATTTCACATACTTCGGTATTTTTCCCAAACTTGCTTCATTATATTTATTCAAACCTGTTTAATCATAGAATCATAGAAGATGATCTTCTCTCTGGCAGAGACCTTTGAGATCATAGTCTCCAGCCTTTGTCCTAGCCTTATTAACCACTAGACCAACCAAGCCTGAAAAAATTCACTGGAATTAACAGGGAATTTCACCTCAGAGCACCGAATAAGCATCATGATGTTCCAACATACAAATGTATCAACAATGCTGAAGCCTTAAGGAGTAGATTACATCCAGAATCATTGTGATCTCAATCTTCAGGGAAGTTTTTGTGACAGTAGAGGGTGTTACTTCTGAAATGATACAGAGCCAAAGATGTTGCCAGTTCCTAACTTTAGCTAGAAGCCCACATACCATGCCTCAAACCAGTATCCTAATCATCTCAGGTAAAAATTCTTCTCATCTTGGAAGATTATAATTAACTTCCTACTGAGCCATGCTTAGAAAAACATCTCAACCTGGAAGATTAAATAGGGACTGTCAGAAATAATTCAGCAGTAGCTGTTTGTGTCTTGCAGGATAAAGACACTAATCTAAAATAACATATTTAGAAATTGTTTTCTCCTTATTGTAGAATGAAAGGACTCGACTGCAATGAGTAACAGATACATCACTGGGAAGGGAGAGCAGGTCGCTGAATACCACTTCGGTAATATTAGTTTAGATCTTCAGCTAATTGCAGTAGCAGCAATAGCACTTGAAGTCCCCACTGCCAGCGTTACCTTCCTAGCCCACTGCTATTCTCGTGGCTTCTGAGGGTCAACATAGGTTGATTGCTGTTTCTTCTCCACTGTTATCAAGGTTATTTTCAAGCCATCTTGACTTTGCTTCTGTTCCAATTGGGGCACCACTTGACTCATCACTTCTTTATTTGGAACGCACATCACATTTCTTCAATTCATCAGTTCTCCTCCCAGTGAGGTCACTTGTTTTGGCCATTCAATACTTCCTGCAAGTGCCCATTTCTCAGTTTAACTCGTTTTCATACTATCCTATGCAAGGAGCCTTGCTTAAAGCCACTGCTCAGCCAACTATGCAATTTGTAGCAGTGTGACTTTGGGTTCAGCAGGACATAAGCACGTGGTAAAAGCTGAGGACATTCTGAAATACGTTTCAGAAGAAGTATCTGAAGCCCAGCTTCTTTTCCATTAAAAATGGTGACAATATTCATAATAATTTCAATGGGAGGATGATCATTGTGTAAGTAATTGCTATCAGGAATTTAATTTAAACCTCATTTGACTGACATTTCTTGTTTGCAAGATCTCTATTTTAGGAACAATGTCTTGCTAGTATATCTCTCTTCATCTTAGTCATGACTGATAACAGAATAATCATCTCAACTACTTTCCTTTTCTTTTTCCTGCATAATGGGCTTTACTGCATTTTTACTTACCAAACATACAAGAATAGAAACAGTTAGAGGAATAACAGTATTGTATGGAGATAAGCAGGTATGTGATTAGGACTTACTTGAAGCTCTGTACGAGGCTGAATGTCAGGCTGAGAAGCCTCCATGGTCACATACACCTTTTTGTTGAAAAACCTAAGGGAAGGTGCAGGTTTGCTTTGGAGCATTCCTCCAGCTCACGCTGCTCACAGTGGGCATTCCACATCTACTAAAACCAGAAGCTCTGTACCACAGCTCTGAGTTGCTCCTGATTCAATGTGCTGCTCTGCGAGACTCAACCCCTTGGTCCTGTCAATGCGATCTGATCCCACAGCACTACCCAAGTCAGCACTATTCATCCCAGGCACATTGTGCTTTCCTGGGACAAATCCGAAGCAGCAATTACAATGGCCATTTATCTTTAAACAGCATCTTTCATACAGGGAAATGGTGCCGAATGTTTGCAGTTCATTTCATTATCTTGCTTCTCTGCTGCTTTAATAGGTCACAGTGGTCAGGCAGCAGCTGAATACCAGGTTGAGAAAGGACTTTGTTTGTGGCTCTTCCCAGCTCTTAGTAATATTTTCTCCTTTGCCTTAAATCTATGAGGACGAGTGATTCTGAAGAGTTTTCAACAAGTTGACTTTGACACAGAGCTGCCCCTCCTTTTAATGATGAGCTGTCACAGGCATCTATCAGTAGCCATGGCAGAACAGATGAAAGCAGTAAAAAATGACAGGCACTTTCTTAATGACAAGGTAAAAACATAGTGCATACCATCTGAGAGGCAGATTCTCACTGCTTTAATGGGAGTGTTTTTAGCAAACATCTTGTGTTGGTTTCAGTGAGAAATGAGAGCACTCAACAGAGGAAGCATCTAATAGAATGAGGTCAGACTTTTAAAGAATGGCTGTTACCCAGTAGACCAGAACATCAGCAGACAGCTACGGAGTAAACAAATAATCTGTCAACAGCAAGAACAATGCTAGTAGGGGATACCCTGAAACCCTAACGATGCTAAGAAAGATCTGCTCCAGCCTGGTCTGAGTTGATGACATTTCACCAGCCAGTGGTGTTTCACCGAGCTTCAGCAAATTGGACGTGAGCCCTAAAGCTGATAGGACAGGGCTTGAAAGGATCCAGCAGGCAGGAATGAGGTCCAGAGCCAGCTGTTGAAATGCTGCTCTCACTCAGACACTCATCATGGGAAAGAGGAAGAGGCAAGGGCTGCGTCAGAACTAAATCTTACAGCTATGACTTGGCAGCATGATCTCTCTTTAAAGTGTGGGTGACTTCATCAGCAGGCTGGCTCCTGTTCTAGCAGTGTAGGCAATACACAAGGAAATAACTTGCACAAATAAACCCTTCAGATGGTTCTGTGCTGCGGCCTTGGCAAGGGCTCCAGGGCTGGTTTTACCCCTTCCTTCTTGTAAGCTATGAAGGTAACTCAGCTGATTCTGGCACATCACATAAAGGGATGATGCTTACATACCTGAGAGTTTAGAACCACTGCAGTGTCTTGTAGCTGTGGGAAAAATAGATCTTTTAATAAATATTGTGAGGTTTTTTTAAACATGTAATGCTGAGCATCAACCTTTATATCATAGAATGAGGAGAAGGAACCCTTGATGGTTTTTTCCTGCAACCAACATAATCTAGTATCATCTTTGGAAGGACAGCAAAAAGCACCAGCCAGCACACTGAAGAGGAAGATCTGATTCTTTAATATATATAAAAAAAATAAAGACTCACTTTTAAAATATGCTAACAGTAATATAAAGAAAAAAAGAGAAATACTGCTGGGTTTGTGTGGGAAGGCAGCATATTTAAATCCAAAATGAATGATGTACCTTGTAATTACAGGAACCATTGAAAGAGATAGTCAGAATTAAAACACTTCAAATATTCATATTGAACATTTGAAAATGTTAAAGTATATATAAATGCACATAAACACAGGCAGATGATAAAGAGCTGAAGTTCAAATTGACTCAAAGAAAGAAGTCGCTAAGTGACAGCTGAAAGGGACCTTGAGCTGGGCAGCAAGGGCCTGGGCAGAGTGTGGCTGTGAGCATGCAGCCTCCGCTTACTGCTGAAGCCAGCAGCTCAGGCTACCACAGCTGCTTCCAGGGATGCTTTTCTAAAGCACATGACCTCCAAGAACTCTTACAAATTTAAATCAAAACACCCTTCCAAATTTTGAATCACCAAACAATGGGTGATTAAGCGTAATTATTAAGCTTGCAGCAACAGAAGTAACATATTTCTTCTGTTATGACAAAGTCCTCATTGCTTAATGTGCTTTTATAAGACAGTTAGAAAGTATTTTATGATTTTACAGGCTTCTTACATCCAGCTTATGCTTATTTAACTTACTAGACAGAGGATGTTTTCACTCAGAGATGCTCTCTCTTATGAAGAAAGTCTGTGAGCCCTGAGGCTGTTCAGCCTGGCAAAGAGAAGGCTGAGAGGGGCCCTTATCAATGCTGAGAAATATCTAAAGGGTGGGTGTTGAGAGGATGGGGCCAGTCTTTGTTCTGTGGTGGCCACTGACAGGACAAGGTGTAACGGGCACAAGCTGCAACACAGGAAGTTCCACTGGAACATGAGGAAAAGCATCTTTGCTGTGAGGAAGCCCAGGCCCAGGCTGCCCAGGAAGGGTGTGGAGTCTCCTTCTTGGGAGATTTCCAAACCCACCTGGACACGTTCCTATGCCCCTTGGTTGAGGGTAACCTGCTTTAGCAGGGGCTTTGGCTGGATGGGCTCTGGAGGTCCCCTCCAACCCCCACCATTCTGTGATTCTATCTGCCTTATCAGCTGCAAATAAAACTTTGTGCCCATTTCATATTGCAAGATTTAATTTTTTTTTTCTGCTGATCGGAGCGCAGAACCCCCAGGAGATGCCTGAGACACCCAAGTCTCATTACAAACTTAGGTAGAATTTCAATAAGATAAACAAGTTGTATCATTTTTCTATACAAAAAACATTTTGCTATAAATATTGTCTTCATGAAGGATTTTTCCTCATGCAAAATGTTGTGCTGAGCGCTCAGCATTTCCTTCTGACTCCCCTCGTGTCACACTGATAGATCTACTTAACCCACAGATAGCTGTGGAAGGCTCAGGGGGAATGAAAATTGTCATTTCTTGTTTGTCTGCTTGTTTGTTTAACTTCAACCCCACAGTTCTGCCTTCCTCCAAAGGTGTTTTGAGACTCTGGGAGTGCTTTTTTAATGCTATTGGCATGTCAAAGTGACACCTACATTTCATTATACTTTGTATAGTTGGGGAAAAAAGAGCTCACCTCCAAAGCACCTTGGCTGCTGAGCACAGACAAGCAGCTCCTTACTAAAGCACAGCTCAAAAGTGGGTGGTTCATCTGCACAGGTCGGTGGTTCTCCTTGAAAATCACCTGCCAAAACTACCACTAATGCATCTCATTTCAAATAGTCACATGCACTAAATAGTTATCCAAATAGTCACATGTACTAAATTACTTTCTATCAACACACACCCCAAGGGCCTTCATCCCTCAAACTATTTTTGAGCAGGAAATAATGGTTTGAGCTTTCACAGGGGTCCTTAACCCCTGAAACCACAAGCAGGTTGTGCAGCTCTGATGAAGGCCCAAGCCCTTTGATTTTATCTTCATTCCACTCTCTGTGTAAAAACATCTCTTCCTTCTGTGTTCTTTCCAGAGGAGTGCAGTGCTTCTCAATTCATGCTTTAATTTCTTCTTGAGTCTGCTGAAAATTATTAGGCACGCTGAGTGCTAAGGAACCGGCTGTTTTGCCTCCAGACTGCCCATCTCTCAGTTGGCATCCACTTCAGAGAGAGCTGAGGAAACCTTTTGGCATCATCCTTCGGATTTCTGGAGAGATTCAAACTCCCCAGCTGCAGTCATACACTGGAGTTATTCTAGTCCTGGTGTGGGCCAATCAGAAATCTCTGAGAAACAGCATCTGAGAAAGATTCCGCTCTGGGGTAGGAGCTGGGCATGGTCAGGATAGCTTCCCACCAGAGCCCCCTGGGAATACAGTCCCCTCCTTTGACTAACAAAGGAAAATAGAGATCTATAAGCCTATAGTTGTCTTTTAAATGACTAACCAATTGAAGGACTCACCAAAACAACCTCAGGTCATATCTGGGCTGGAGAAAGCTGGAGTGACTCAGATGATTCCAGAGCAGGAGCTGACTCAGTTTAAGATCTCTTTCCTTGCACTAAGAAACACTTCCAGAAAAAAATAACTCCTCACTGTAAAATGTTTAGGATATGAAAAATAATCAGTAACTCAATGTTATTACCGGGTAAGGGGAAAAACAGCCTTTAAAACCCCTCGAGCAGGAGATTTTCTGCTAGGCTGTATTTGAACTTTTTGCTCGTAATCATTGTCCTGCTTTTAATAGAAATTATGATTTTGTGCACAGGTTTTATTTGTTGCATGTAATACAGCCCTAAAGTGCTTCAATGAAAATGCCACAACATGTAGCTTATAGCAAGGACATAACCAACAAACCAACCAAACAAAAAAAAAGGCTGGGGTTTATTTTTTCCTCTTTGAGCCAGAAATCCACCGTCATCCCATCCCACGGGAACACCCACAGGCAGCGGCGTCAGCGCACGCTCCAGGCCCAGGCTCCTGCACAGCCGTGGGGGCTGAGAGCTGAACCCACACCAACCCAACCCCCTGCAGCCTTCATCTGACTTCTCCAACCCTATTGCAACCAGGAGCAGCCCACCTTACATACCTTACACCCTAACGAGGAGGCTCTCAGGGTTTGGGCCTCCATTCCTTGCAACTCTCCGTTTCTCAGCCAAGACCTGCATGTCTGGCTCTGGCACCTGGTATATTTGTGACCCCATCTCACAGCTTCTCCTTCCTTCACAGCCTTATCTTTCTCCATTTTGTCTATCACTTTAATCTGTCTGTGTTCCCTGCAGTCCCAAGCTGCTTTGGTTTCTTTCCCTGACAGCTCTTCTGTGGTCTCCTGCTGCTGCCTTTACCCAAGAGGCGGATGACAGGAGGATGTGGGTGGTCTTGGATCCTGTTGACATTCAAATCTAAACCGTGATGGTCACCAACCTGGAGGACACAAAACACAACCTTCTTTTCATCTTCATTCTTACCATATTTTACATCTCATCTTGGTCTCAAAACAAGGCAAAACCCTTGCATTGCCCAAGTCTAGCTCTTGCCAGACTTGCTCAGGGTGTCGGTAAGTGTTCCTCTTGCTCTGGAGACCCAAGGCAGCAACTCTGGGAGCTCAGCCTTTCTAGGTGCTTCCCCTCATTACTGTTCCACGCTGCACCTGCAGAACCGGTGTGAAACAGGGGGAACTTGTGTTCCCATCCCTCTTCCAGGTTATCCCCTCTGTCCTGCTGTTTCTTCCTCTGTGTACATGAGGGCTTATGCATTGATAGCAGAGCTCACAAAGACACGTGTGAAGCTCCAGGGACTCGTAATATTCAGCCAATTTAACCAGTATTTAATCTGTTGTTGTTGTTGGAAAGCCAGAGGGAGATAACAGCAGTGTTTCCTCTCCCTTCTGTAGAAATTTCCTTTCTAGAGGAAGCAATCCATACGTGGAACGTGGCAGCTGCTCAGTAGCATGGAGGTGAGGAGGCGACGGTGAGGAACTGCAGAAACAGCAAACAACGCACCTTGCTGAGCTGGAACTGGTCACTGCCCTGCCTTTAACGAAAAGTCTGAAATCCCTCTAATCACTGCATGTGGTCAGGATGTTAATTGGAGCTGTGCTGAAAGCCCAGAGCAGCAGAGCCAACGGGAACCTCTGAGGCCGTGCTGAGATATTGATTGTGCAGTGAGTCAGAGAGGGGACACCCACTGAACCAACCACCGGCAGCTGCTTTGGCTCCCCGGCCCTGCTATCCGTCCGTCCTCAGCTCACACAGACCTATGAGTGTATATATAGACACACACACACATTACACATCGACATTTAAATATAATATACTGCCAGAGTTATGATTTTTAAAATATCTGAAGGATGTGGTATCTTGGAAACCGATTGCCTCAAGTTGCCCAAATCAATTACAGAGTGAATCAACACGTGGCTTCAGCGTGGAAGCAGTGAGCAGTCAGCAAGGCTGACCTCAGCCCCAACTCCAGGCTGGTGGGAGCACTTTGAGAGAAGGGCCTTAGCTGCTCCTGGGCACCTTGGAGCACCGAGCTGCACTCAGTGATCTCATACCTGCTGTCTTTGACAGCTTCTTCAGCTCAATGTCAAGTTCAAGGGAGGGGAATCATTGAAACATACTATACAAAGGTGATATGACTCTCTTAATACGAATGCTGGTACAAAATCGGCGGGTTTTTTTTACCTGATTGTTGAGCAAGGCCTATTTTCTCAGTGCTCATGTAATTGTAAAAACAAGCAATACGTACTCTGAAAATAGCCATGGGTGGTGCACCCTGTTCCTTGATGAGGAAACAGATCAGAGCTGGCATTGCATGAACTCAGAGCCCACCCAAGGCAGCAAGGAATGATGTCTGCAGGCAAGTACTGGAGGTTTTGCAAGAAGAAATTTTACATAACAATATTTTAGAGCAATGACACTCAGAAACTCCAACATTTCTGGTGTGATCCTACAGCACACGAAAATATCTCCATCTTCTTGTCCCTGAGCAAAATGGGAAAGTAAAAGGCACACTCAGAGGAGATTTTCCCCACAGAGGGCCAAAACAAAGGCCCTGTGCTAGGTTCTGTGCCAACCAGGGGAAAAAAGGGCCAACTAGCCCAGGGCTACCTGGTTACCTGCAAACCCTGCTGCACGGCAGCCCAGATTTCACATGAGGAGCCAATAACCTGATCCACAAACAAGAGCTGAACATGTTCAATTGTTTTAATTCCTCTCACATCAGTTTTGCTTTTTTGGCCAGCTCTGTAAAAATGCAGAATTTTGAAATAATGGTCCAAAAATGGGATTATGTAGCTAGGAGAGTGTGGGTTGCTGAGAGGAGAGATTGCTGAGCTAAATATTTGGCAGAATTAAGAAAATCAGGAAAGACATGTGGGCATAAAGAAATAATTCAATATTAAGTTTCTGGCAGAATTCATAAAATCTGTTTATAGTTCAGATCCCAGTGGGCCATTTTCTTCCTGTTATTGGATGTAAGGCCTAAAGGATTTTGGTTGCAATGAGTTTGCAGCTATGACGGAGCTAAAGCCTTAGCAGACTACTACAGAGGGACCTGCAGGGTGTCCCTGGGAAGGTCAGGGCTCTGCTGCACATGGTGCCTGGCTGCTCTCATGAGCCGTTTCCAGGACTTGGCCAATCCAAGACATGGTCCCTCTGTGGCAGGAACTCTCCTGCTGCAGGCTCTGTCAGGCGGGGATGAGGAGGAGTTACTTGCTGGGTGGTGAAATTCCCCTCTGATCCAAACACTTCCCATGAGAGTTTTATTCTTCCTCCTTCCTTTAGCTCCACCTCCTCTCACCAGCTTTCTCATCTTTCACACTTTGTTCCATTTCCTTTCTCTTATTCCATCAATATTCCCTTTCCTTCCAGCTTTCACTACCATTTTCCCCACTGGCCCTTCTCTCACCCCTCTGTCCTCCCCAGGAGGAAGCCCTGGGAGCTGCTGCTGCCCCAGCCACAGGGCTGGTAACTCCATCTGCACCAAGCGCTATTGGGAAACCCAACACCAGCCCAGTAGAGAAAAGATGCTCCTGGGAAAGAACCTCACATCAGAATCACTTATTAAATAATCAAGGGAAAGAAGCACCCATGAGGCAGCTGTAGCCTTGCTTTTCTGAACCAAGTGGTCACCTAGGAAGATGAAACTAAGATAAGGCAAGTCAGCAGGAGACACAGCTACCACCACGTGCTTTCTTCTAGACTGCTCCAGTCTGTAAGCCTCAAACCAGGTTTAAAGCAGGGCTTCAAGATATTTGGAAGCAAACTCAGATTAAGGAGAAAACAGCCAAACATCCTCTGATTCAAAAATTAAGAAGCTACTTTGGAAAAGGGCTCTCCCCAAGCTCCCCTTCATCTCCCCTCTCAGGGCCTGCACAGCCGTCCCGGTTACCCTCCCAGACCCTCTGCAGAGGCTCCTGCTGCGCTGCTGCTGAGCTCCCCTGGTTCAAACGGCACAGGGTGTCTCTGCCCTCACAGTGCTCCTGCTTTGGCAGAGCTGAGAACCATCTACAGCTGGTGAAGGGCTGCTGGGGGAAGCAGAGCTTGGCTTGACAACACATACACACCAAGTAAATGGTGTTTTTACTTGCTGCTGTCTGCATGATGTATGTGGCACATCGGAGTAATTATTTAATAAAGCAATATGGGAGAAACAAGAAACCAAGAGAAGGGGAAGAAAAGATCACCTTATGTTTGATTCACATGGGCACGACAGATGAAACCCAGCACGTCCCTCCCAGACACGGGCGATGCTGTTGTCTGAGACGGGGCTGCACAGGCAGCTCCTCTGATGGCCCTGGGCCCCTCAGGAGCAGGCAGATGATGCAGCTGGCCTCCTGCCCAAAAACTAACACTGCAGTCTTGTTGTTAAAGCCTTCCAAGACCAAAACGCAGGGCTGCTTCAAGCAAGTGTCAGTACATGATCCTTTCCCCCATCACCATAGAGTGAGGTCTGCTGAACCCAAAACCCTCCAGAAAGAAGAGGTAAGAGAACATTAATTGGAAATGTCACATTAAACAGAAGAGAGGAGCTCTTTTTGTTTGTTTGTTTTGAGTTTTTTTTTTTTTTTTTGTGAACGATTTTATGCAGTTTAAGATTTCCAGCAAAAGAGAGGAATAACCAGAGAATCAGGAGACAGATACATTCTGAGAATGTTACTCCTTGTCAGGAGTAACAGACCTTCTCCTTTCCTCCTCCTTTCTTCCACACTAAAATTAAACAGACTTCAAATAAATAGAAAACACCCTTCCATGGAGAACAGCTCCTGGAGAGCTCACGTTTGGCTGGTCAAATCCTTCATTATGAGAGGTTTATTTCTGCCCCAGCTGCCACTTCTCAACACAGCTCCTCATCTTGTGGAACAGCTTTGGCACCCCAAAACCTTATTCCTTGGGGAGGAAACTAAACTAGAACACACATCCTTCTGAGGGTTTCCTAGCCACCAACATGCTTTCAGTCCACAGGGTCAGAGCAGAGCTGGTGTAGGCTAAAGCCCCCGTGACTGTCCCCAGACAGATGCAAAGCCCTGGCAGTGATCTGGCCTGGGGGCAGGGGCAGCAGCAGGGCCCCATCAACTCCTCCTGTCCTGCTTTCACACCATGAACCTGAAAAGAGGGTGTGCAGAGGATTTTTACTACTCCTGAGCAGCATTTGGCATCATGGCCTGAAGGGGGTCAGAATACCACTGTCTTCCAGCACAACTCCCCAGTACCTGTGGTGAAAAAACCTCCCTTTGTCTGAAGCCATTGGTTATGAAAGTTTTTCAGTCATTTTCCAGCTCAGCAGGGCTCCTCAGATGACTGCAGACAATATTGTATCTTCTTGTTGACAGGCATCACAGAAACCCAGAAGGGAGTGAACACAAGAGGGCTGGAAGGCTCCGTATCAGGCTCTGAATCCCTGGGTGCCTCACTTTTGTTTCTGGGAACAGTTTCCTTCAGGGTTGAACAGATCCAGGAAATTTTGCTTACCTGGTACATACTTGTCTGTTCTTCTTCAACTTCGCAGAAATACTCATGTCTCTTCAGCTATTGTCCTGAAAATCCTGTTCAGTTATTACTTCTGTGTAAGCACTGAATTAATAATAAACCAAACAAGTTTAGGACTGCTCTGGTTACTTTAGTGCACTGGTTCAACTTCTGCAGATGATCTGAGCAAAACTTAAAAACCCAAGTCGAATCTGAAAATACTGTTTAGGTACAGAACTCTCCATCAGACCTTTCTCTTTGTCCCTTTCCACACACATTAGTGACATTTTCACAACTGAAAGGGCAGAGTTAAGGCAGCACATTCTGTCTGATCTCCATCTCCTCAGTAATAAATGCCAGATTCCTTATTTTAGTATTAGATTTATTTTGTTTAGATAAAAATAGTTGCTCATTCTTAAACATGAATTACGGGGAGTTGAAGGCATTTTTTTTCCCCCAGTTGCTGGGGATTTTGCCAGCAGGTGGCAATGCAGCTCCAGCCACCATTCCCATGCCTGGCTGGTTTCCCCCCCAAACATTAAAGTTTGGTGTCACCTATAAATTTGTTATCAAATCTTTGGTGTCAGACAGATTTACTTCCTCTCCATTTGTCTGCTTCTCTCTCTGTTCTTTTACCCTTCTCCTCTACAGCCATTATTTCAGAAGCTGGATCCAGGTTCTGGATGAATCAGTGTACTTCACAGCCCTGAGAATTTTATCAGTAACCAGATTTATACATATCTGTATTTGAAGAGTCAGGTGAGCACATGTGCCGACATGACAGGTATAGATGTGGCTGCAGTGCCATCTGGCAGCGTTTGTGAACAAAAGCAGCCTACAATAAAACTGATCAGGTGAAACCACACTTAGAACACATCCTTATCCCCAGCACACCATTCTCTGCTCCTGGTCTAGCTATAATGTAAATTCTTTCCCTTAGGCATGGTACCCAGCTGTAAGCTCTGCAGGACACCTGGGCTATTTGCTCAAAGAACAAACAGGAATGGGCACGAAGAACCTCTGCCAGATTTCCGTCAGCACATCAGACCACTTGGTTACCTTGCCAGCTGCTGTCAGAGGCTGCAGCGTTTGGCTCAGGGGATTTTCAAGGCAGTAAGTGCTAAGAAACTGTATCACAGTTCACAGCAACATAGCTCACATTTATCTTTAAAATAACTTTTAAAAACTCATAGCACAAAACAGTTGGGCATTAATGATTCACCTGAGTTAGTCTGAGCTGTTGTTAGTGCCGGACTGTAACTGCTTTGAAAGGAAGAACATTCCAGAGGGTTTCTGGGCTGCAAGTTCTGTATATGATGCTGAAAAGGCTCTCCTGAAAGCGGTAACAAATTAATGTAAGATGTTCCTAACTTCTCCCAATGAATAGCTGATCTCTTACAGCATCTGTTCCTCCCAGAGATTCCCACAGAGGGGTGTTCCCAAGCATCGTCCTGTCCCCAGCACAGACCAGCTCCGTTCCAAAGCAACAAACCCTCCTTACAAAGAAAGGCCAAACTAAACACAGGATCTCACAGGCTGCTACAAAACTACAGCAGCTTATGTTGGTTTTATGGACATTGAAAACTGTGTAAGCTGCTGTAAAGGTACATTGGTAAAGAGCTCGTGTTTCCTTAAGGGCCGGCACAGGGTGGCCAATGGCCTGTTGGCCAGGGAACAACTGCCCGTCAACCCGCCCAGCCTGTGCTCACCTTCCATGTGGCTGCCAAGAACATCAATTGTCTCTTCTTGAATCCTACTCGAAGGATGGGAAAATGGTCTCATTTCATAATTTCCTGTTGCCCGGTGGCATTGTGAAAGTGGCAGAATGAGGGAAGCACAGGTAAAGGTGCCTGTGCTGTGTTCTGACATTAACTCAACTCCTGATTCCTGCAACAAGACCTTTGATTTTTACAAGGCAATAAAATAAATACAGAAAATAAGAACTCTGTATAGGAAAAAGAGTTAGTTAATCTTTATTTCATTTCTCCATAGTCCCAAACTTGACAGACGTAGAAAAATATCCTTGAGTCTAGTAGACAAATTTACCAATGCTAAATAGCCCTTTACTCTGACCATTTGGGCCATTCTGGATACATTTGTACAAGCATTACTTCAATTATTATTATGTTTGTTTTCAATGAAAGGTTCTGCTAAACTAGAAACAATAAACTACAGAGAAAAAACTTGACCTACCACAGCATGCAGACGAAGGTGTCTTCCAAAACTTAAACCAAGAACTAAGAAAGCAAACCAACCTTGAGACACATTTGGAGGAGAAAACAATTGAGAACCATTTGAGGGGGGAAAAAATAATTAACTAAAGACAAGTCAAAGCAAGTTCTGTAAACTATCTGTGGATAAGTTAAAATATCAATGGCACAACTTTTCACACAAAAAAAATTAAGGCGAAGATCAACATCGTATACAAAATAGCTGAGCAGGCTTCTAAGGAAGGAAACGAGCATTCCTCGTGATGACTCTGTTAATACAAGATTATAAATACCCTTATATACATACAGGAAAAAAAAAAATCAACAGAAACGTATGGAATATTTCCCTAGGCATCCATCGTTCAAATAAGCCAAGACCGTACATCCTGGACCACAGCAGAGGTACTTCACTTGAAGATTTGTTGTAGTTTCTTTGCTACATGTCCTGATACAAATAACAAAAATGCAACATAAATCCTGATTTTCCCAGAGCAGCTCAGTCATACACTCGGGTTACAAAGCCACATGGACTGGCCCGGAAAGGAAGGACACAGGTATTAAGATCATTGATTATTTCATCTTTTGTAGGCAAAGGAAAACAAGGTAGACAATAACATTTAAACTTTCTGAATAGTTTAAAATTGAACTGATTTAACCTTTCAGGAAACTGAAGTAGAAATTATCATGGCAGAAGGTTCATTATTTCTTCAGAAATACATCAGCTTGTTTCTTTGCTAAGATCACTCAAAACCACCATTGTTATGGGAGTTCAATAAATTTCTAGGCCTAAAAGCTATCACTTTTGCAAGGAGTTAAACTATAAACAATATTTGTATTAATGAATCTAACTAAATTTCAAAATTATGTCTTCAATATATAGCAGGACATAACAATGAAAGCAAATAAAACATGTTTTTAGAAGTAGTACGTTAATATTTGAAGTAAAAATTCCTTTGCAGATGCTACTGAGATGATCAAGTTCAGTATACTTGTACACATTATAAATATGCCTACGTGTATTGACACACACCCAGCAATTTTAAGAAAAATCCTAGAAAGGATATAATTTCTATTGGAGATGGAGACAGTTTTCCACCAACACAGTTCAGTGGATTTGCCAATAACACTTTGAACTGTATTTCAGAGAATCTGAAGGTAAAGTAGCAGCTCTTGTCTCCCAAAATGTGGAAATTTGTCATTTTCTTGACTAAATCCCCAGGATTTTCCTTTCTGCTACTTGCCTGAAATGTCCCCATGTGCTGAAGCAGCTCACACACCCTGCCAGCCCTCCCATGGGTACTGCAGGGAGAGGTGCAATGGGGGAAATTACAGTGACTCTTTCAAGATGAAACTTAACTACAAAACATGGTCTACATTTACATTTAAACTGGAGCTTGCTACTGATTAATTTTCATTTAACACTTGCTTACAAGCAAATAAAAATTGTTTCTACAAGGTCCCTATATATGCAAAAACCCCAAAATAGAAAGGATACTTGAAACAAAAATATGGGGACATATTTATGAGTCATTATGACTCAACCAACACAAAATCCTACTCCTTTTCGTTACCTTGCTGAGACTCATTGACTGTTCTCTCTGATAAATCCATCTATCGTGTACTGAGAAATGTTACAATTGTTTAGCACCAGAATAAAGGATCATACCCATTCCTTTCATACCCATTTCCTGCACCAAAAATAGCACAGTAGCCCATTCACTCCATCATCCTTCAGCTTTCATAGAAATATCTGCTACCTCTTAACATACACTAATCTTTTCTTTCTGACACATCTTTATTATCTCCTTGTCCATAGACAGTGCTCAAGACAAATACATAAAAATAGTGCTAAAAATAAGAAGCAAAGTGAACGTCTCGCACTCAACTGAAAAACAAGCACAAAGTTGAAGGATGCATGTTGGAAATAATTTATTGCCTATAAAAACTGTAAAAAAAAAGTTTAAGTTCACATTTTCTGTGTGGTTTGAAAGGCGGTGCCACATTTCAGAGGTAGTGTGTGTAAAATGTCATACAGAATTTGAAAAGAATTATTGACTTAGTTCAGTAACACAGTAAAATGTTCACCAGAACCAAAGCACTGACCTGAAACTGTTTTCCTTACAGGAACATTCTTGCACATCTTTTAATCGAGGAGGACTCCTCATTTCTTTAAAAACATCACCCACCACAAGCCCAAGTTTCTGCCCCATTTTGTGTCTGTCATCTTCTGACCAAAATGTCAGCTGTTGCCTTTCAGAGACAAAGAAACACTCTTTAGTCAGAATAAAACCTTCTTCTGCCATAGAAAACACCAATGTTGTGGTACCACTGGCTCTTCTTTTGCTTATAACTTTTAAGATTTCACATTTGGCCAATCTGATAAAATATTAAGTGTGTAGAGAACTCAAACACCACAAACCAGCATTTCTTTTCTGTCATAACTCACTGGAGTTTTCTCATTAACCATCCTCTAACTTTGATCAGGCATCTCACAACTGAGCAGCTTACTCAACTTCAAGATGATTTGGGACAGAAAAGGCAGAATATCATGATGTAAGTGGAAGGTCAGAGCTGCCAGTCCCTCTGACAGGGAAAGCAGCTTCAGAATTCCCTGGCTGGCCTAGAGGATCCAGGCAGCAGGGCTGGAGGTAGTAAATAAAACTTTTGGTTGTAATGTTACAAGTTATGACTGCTTCACATTTCAGATATTCTGTGCTTTTCCACTTCTACATATTGTCTTTCCTCATGCTAATGGTATCCTGAGACCAACAGTCAGCTACAAGTGGAGTACCTGGGGAGCAGGTAGTGCTTTTTCATGTTGGTACCATGGTAGTGCAGTAGAGAAACCAAATCAGATTGCTGACCCATTTAAATCAGCAATTTCCACTTCCACAATAAAGATGTTCATGATACCGTTGATTTGTCCTATCATTTCAACTCTATAACCACAACAGTAGTACAACTATCTCTGGTGAATGGACTTCATAAGCTGCTTCCTAATTTAAGAAGATAACACTGATACATTCCTTTCCTTCACTCAGGGAACTGCCAAGCCCACATCTGTGGGTCATTTTCAGACTTCTTATTGCCTTAGCAAAAAGGAAATACTTGGAAGGATTTAAGTGCAGTGCTGCTTCAAGACCCAAGTACTCCAGAGACCAACAGTGTATGGTACATCTGTCTGTGTACTTTTGAATCTGCTGAAAATTCACTATTACTCACTTCTGTTAGACCTATAGACTTGACAGAAGTATCATCTCCAGGGACATGAAAGGAGGCATAGCTTCAGGAAACAGCTTTCTTAACTCTAAGCAAACTTACTGGCATCAAAGACTCACTGCTCCCCAAGGAGAGCACATGGCCTGTCTCTGGTTTAGTGTCTGTTCTGAACTGCCTTTTCCCACTTAGGTTGCTTCAGACAGACATATTTCACCATTTGTGTTTCTACGGACACATTAGGAATAAATAAAGCTGGGGAAGTCATCCTTCAGAGACAAAGCAAATGAGAGCCTTTGCAGAGAGAGAAAAACATCACTACATGGTGCTTCTGCTGCAGCAGTTATGTGAATCATGGAGCCAAATCACTGAAATGGCAAAGGGGGCTGATTGCTGTCACCATAACACAACACATATTGGCTTGATCTGTCATGTGAAATCTATGCAAATGATGAACTAGCATTTAGTGGGGGATGTCATTATCATCCTCTGAACAGAGAAAATAACCATAAAGCAAATCCTGAGATGCCACAGGCCCAGAGAGCCAGTCCCATTACTTCCATCACCTGAAGCGCTTTCCCAGTTCCATGGGGAAAGGCACGTCCCAGTGACTGACTACCAGAATGTGATGCTTGTCTGTAAGATGCTTGTCAGCTCAATTACTAAGAGGCAGTTGGAAAGGAGTGTGCTCTCACATTGCTCTAAGATGCAGCTGAACAAGTTACACTGATTGGGATGTAATTTGTAAACTCAGCACGTTAGGCGGCCTGTTGGGGACACCACCAAAGCAAACATCTCTCCACAACAAAGCGCGGCTGCAGGACTCGCCTGTGAAGTATGACTCTCCAATGTGTCTTTGCAGAACTCCAAAGGATGGTGAGGTGTTTTGTTACAGGACCTCAAAAGCTGCTCTTCAGCCACTCAACTGCAGATGATTGCTGCAATGATTTAAAATACCAGTATAGTAATATGTCATCAAAATATTTGGTTTTCATATGGCAGGAAATACACACTGCTATTGAAAAAAACCTCTGCAGAACAGCTGTACAGCATTATCCTGTACAGCGTTTTTATACAGCAATATAATTCATACTCTTTCTTCCTGAGTATCCTGTAGTATTGTCAAGCGTGTCAGGGTATAAACACATGACTGCTTTGCTAGGTTTTGTCTTGTCACCCAACAATAGTGAAAGAGTGAAGCCCAAGATATCCACGGGGCTGCTGTGGGCACTGCCTGCAGCTACAGCTTCAGCTGCACAACTCAAAGAGGATCTCAGCCTCCTGGAGAGAAGGGATTTATGTAACTGCTTCAATCTGGCAGTAGTTCATTCAAAATTAATTCCTTCGACTTCTCTGGCATATGAAACAGAAGCAAGACAGCAAAATATGAATCATCAAGGAAAGTTTTTCTTGTATGAAGGTGGGTGACTTGATTGATCATGAAATCAAAAACTCTCATTAAGAGTATCCTGTCTTTTGCCATATGAATTTCAGTGGAAGAAGGAGGAAAATAAGATCCAAATAGTGGCAAATTACAGTACTTTTTTTTTTTTTTTATAATCTCATCAAAGCTCACAGAAAACAAGAGGTTTCATTGTCAGTGGCACAAATTTCCTATCTAAAGAGAACAGCAACAGAAAGCATTGTTAAGCCAGAACAGAAAACCCTTTGTAAATGATTTTTTCAGAGTGAGCAGAATTACAGTTGAGCTCTCTCTTACATCTGAAAGACAGTACTGTGGTCTTTGCTTACACACCTTCATCAGTTTGAGACTGGTGGTCACTTCAACAGGCATATACAACACTTTTCCTCCTTTAAGTAAAGCTACAAGGCCGTGTCTGCCAGCCAGGCTGAGGTGTCTCAGCTCAGGCAGTGAAAGGATGAGTAACCTACCATCTACCTCCTGCTTGCAAAGAGTGCCTTCCCCCTCTGCTCAGTTGATACCTCAACTCAAACAGGCCCAACAACTTGCTTATGTGGCATTCTTACTCTATAGAATAGATGGTAAGAAGTCTTTTGGGAACTAACTGTGAAACTGCTTTGTCTTTTAAAACAGATTTAAAAACTGCTAGTAGCCTTTATGCAGATGGCATTTAACAGTACTGCTAAAAGCTCCCCATGCCCAAGGACAACACAGAGACAGGAAAAAAACCAGAAAGAACAGAGCACTCTATTAGATACCAAAAAAAATCCACCCTGTACAAGTGATTGGGGTGAAACACAACCAGACTGAGAAAAAAATAAAATTATGAGTTAATGAGTTCAGTATTGAAAGGAAGAAAGGAAGAAAGGAAGAAAGGAAGAAAGGAAGAAAGGAAGAAAGGAAGAAAGGAAGAAAGGAAGAAAGGAAGAAAGAAAGGAAGAAAGAAAGGAAGAAAGGAAGAAAGGAAGAAAGGAAGAAAGGAAGAAAGGAAG
>WBNH01004494.1:626025-668368 GCA_013401255.1 Urocolius indicus
GAAAGGAAGAAAGGAAGAATGGAAGAAAGGAAGAAAGGAAGAAAGGAAGAAAGAAAGAAAGAAAGAAAGAAAGAAAGAAAGAAAGAAAGAAAGAAAGAAAGAAAGAAAGAAAGTGTTATTTCCCCAACACTCAGAATGTCCTGAGCTACACCTTGGACTTCTCACTGAAATTCAAGGATTACTTACTGTACTGCATGAACAGGGACTCACCAGAGAAAATTGTAATTTGGCATAAAATCAAAAGACCAGGATTTTTACCAGACTGTGAAGGTATCTTTTTCAAAAATGCTTGCTGAAGAACATTCAGATTAGAAGTTATAGAGTGTGAATTAAGATGGGCATGCACCTAACATGCCCTACTAAATTGCTCTGAATGTGTCTACACATCCATTTAATCAGATGAGTAAAGGGACCCAATGTCAGCAACAGCTGGGAAAGAAGAAATTCATTTCAGCCACTGCCTGAAATCAAGCTCACAGTTTAGAAACAGCACCTGCCAAAAAATTCAGAGGTACTTCCAAACCAGGTTACCTGCAAAACTCAATTCCAAACGCTTGAATAACCTTCAGAATACTATGTCAGCTGTGGATTTATGGCAGTGTCTTGATAAAAGAGAGCCAAGTTTGTGGAAAAATATACAACCAATACTGAAAACAACAAACAGAACTTCAGCATTCAGACTGACAAATAAAAACTGTAACTACATTCATAAACCTCTAAAGAGCAGTGCAAACTGCTACTCCCATTGCTACTGTATCAGAAAGTTGTGCTCTGCAGTTATCAGGTTTCCCACATCCATTTAACTTGTTAGAACACTTATGACTGCTCCTTCACATTGACAATTTATTGATGACAACTCAGATTTTTCAGTTAGCCTTTCAAAGTTTTTCAGCTATTTTGGTCAGAAAATGGAGGATTCAAAAATCTTAAGTCACATAATGAAAATCATGGTAATTTAATTTTCAAAAAGGTTCAAGCACAGCTCATAAAAAGCCTGTTATTCTATTTGGATCCCCAATTTTTAGGCTACCTACCTGAGTAAAAATGGGGAAAAAAATAACAAACAGGACTGGTGGGCAAGCAACTGTGAAAAATTATCTGTTTAACAGGACATTAGTTTTCCACTCTTGGATCCCTCCTCAAAGAGATGTTGTTAAAGAGCAAGAGTTATTCTGGGAAATCAGAAGTTATCCTAATTGAGGCAAAACTGCTAAAAGTCAAACCTTTCCTCACACAGTTCTTTCATTTACTAAAACCAACATTCGAAATCTCTTGACAGTGCAAACTGTAGCAATGACACACTACAGTCATCCTTCAGGAACATCTACTTCACCTTGGCCTTTCTTTTTTTGGACTGAAGGACACTGGAGAGCAAAATGCCATTCTCTTGAAACCTCCACGTTATGTGGGGCTTTTTTTTTTGTCAATTAAAAAACTCCAATTAATCATAAACTGTCTGAGGCGTTTTTCTCTGATAAAGATGACAAGCTGAATGAGGTATCATCAGGCTCCGGGGATTCACGGTTGAAATCCATTTCTTCTAATTCAGGAGGTAAATCTGAGAGCAGTGCCTAGAAGTAAAGAAATATTACAGTATAGTATTAGGTACATGTTTTATATCAGCATTCACATTGTCTTTCAAACATGTAGTGAAAAACACACCGTTGAGCTTTTCAGTCAGCGTACTGGTTTGGGTGAAAGGTCAGTATTGTTAGATACTGAAAGGAAAAACACTGCCCAATATGATGCATTTTAAGGGCAAAAGAAGAAAAATAAAAACAACAAAATCTCTTCTTAAATAAAGCACAAAATATTACCCACACAAGACGTGATCCAATTGAGCACTGAAAGAAGTGCTGTGTATTAAATGTGTTGCAGCCACGCTGAAGGAACCTGGCCCTTTTCCTAGATCTTGCATCTTAGATCTCACAACAGAGAAATCCCAGTCCCTCAGTGCATACTGGTACACTGGCTGTCCCTTTGTAAAAGTCACCCTTTTTTGTCTATATCATTGCTTGTGTAGATTGCAAGATTTTTCTTTTGTTTAAAGTTCAGCTTTTCTCTGTCTAGATGATGTTCAGCACGACACTGCCCTAATCACAGTTTGTGCCTCTGGGCCTAAAATCAAAGCAGTGAGAGAACACAAAATGACAAACACCTTCCATTTTTAGAACCTGCTTCAAGACTTACCTGCTGCTGTTCTTTATCATCTGATTTAATAGCAAGTATCAAACTTCGAGTAAACGTCTGGAGTTCAAAATACTTCTGTTTGTGGTTCTCCAACTCATTCTCCATGAATCTGACTTCTTCATTCTGTGGGGGAAAATCACATAGAGCTCTAGAAATAATAAACAGCACTGCCTCCTTTTAATGATGCCTAAACATAGTTGTGTTAAAACTTAATATTTTTAGTAAAAATGAGTAAATTTATTAGGATTCCTGCCAAAAACAAGTAGAAGTTCTACAGTTATAGAAACACAGAAGAATGCATTGAGACTTTGGAGACAAACAAGTTTCTGAAGAATGATCAGTAGTGTCCCACTTAGCATGCCGACAGAGCACCTCAGAGTTACTATCACTAACTCATTAGTGACTTGGGCCAAAGTTTACATGAATCTTTTAAAGAAGCACTGCTTTTTGATTTAGAAGGATGACCACTAATTCCATCTTGAAGAAAAAGAAAGCCCAAGTCTCTTCACAGAAGAGATGATCTCGAGAAGACAGGGTGACCGTGAGAAGAGACAGCAACTAAATCCCATTATTAGAGCAGGAAGCTTGACACAAATACCAGGGAAAATAACCTGAAAATTCCTCAAAGGTATCCTGAATTAAAAGATAGCATTCTCTAAGTGCAGCTGAGTTTGACATGTGCCATGAAGGGTCAAGCTCACCAACCTCTCCACGATCTCTCGAGTTACAGAATAAATAGGAATGTGTTTACAAAATGGAGAAATATCAATAATGTGGCTAAAAAGGCATTTTTCTAACCTTTGCCTAAACAGGTGTTACTGTACCCGGACATCACTTAATATAAAAATATCAAACAATTAAAAACCCAGATTCGGTAAGTACTTCAGTTTATTCCAGGTGTCGCTTCTTCTTCACACCAACTGATCAGTATGCAGGATCAAAATGCTGCATGAGTGTAGAGGTAAAATTAATTTTCTCTGGTTGTTTACCTTTGCAAAGATCACATAACCTAAATAAACAGTTCACACCTCAAGATCAAAGTCGTCGTGCATTTTTGCAAAAGGTGTCTGCACAGTAGCATCGAATGTGCATCCTCCATGAGAAAATGATAATAAAATATACACACAGAAATTTTAAGCAATGCACACGAGACAGTGAGCACTTGGGTTCACAGATAATTCCTGCAAAATGATGCATTTACTGAGGGATATCAGAGGCAAGAAAAATCTCACCTTTGCTCATGCAACCATATGATTAATTAGGTTGGCAGTTCTTCATACAATATGTTCCTTGATGGCTGGTTTTGGTAGCAGTAAATAATTACATAAGCAATTTTCAACAGTGAATTTATAAGCTAGCTATTTGTTTTAAAGGTAACTTGTTCTTCCCTCCCCTCCAGGCTTAGAAGTATGTAATTCAGCTGTAGTTGATAGGACAACATATGACTACGTGAAGAACTGGAAGGTTTGTAAGAAGCCTTTAAAAATGGTTGTTGGTTTGGTTTTGTTTCCCTTGGAGAATTCACATTTTTTTCAGTTAAAATATTGCTCACCATACTGTTTGAGGTTATAGCAGCTTTGAGAATAAGTGATAAATATTTGGGCTGCAAGTTTGAGGCTTTCCTAATAAAATTAGCCAAATGCATTTCTTTCAGATGGAAACTCAGAAGTTGCCCATTTAGCCATGAGCTTTGCTAAGCCAAAGAAGGAGTTCAGACTTAACACAGAAAGCACACAGGCACAAAGACTAATCATTCATGTCAAACAACCACCAAGGGCATGTTGTCACAACAAGCCTTTCACTGTGGTGACAGATGACATTAAGAAAAGGTCATTCCCTCTCCATATTCATTCTCCACTGCCCTCACCAGGAAAACACTGCTCAAAGGAGAAATTTTTGTTCTGAAAAGATGATCCATTTATTATTTTGGCAATTGATTATCATTAGGAGAACATACCTGTTTTCTAAGTAAGAACATCAGTCATACACACAGAAATGCTTAATATACAAGCCAGAACTGTGGCAACTCTTCTGACACATGGAGTCGTTACCATTTGGCAGATGGCAGCTGTCAGGTCTCCAACTGTTCTTCCTCACTCCCACAACTACTGCTTCCAGACATGTTCTGCACTATGTTGTGAGAATAACTTCTCAGTTTCCCCCCATGTTATTAGAGGATTCCAGCTCCTCTGTGCCTTTCCAGAGCTGGCAGCATCACACCGCATGTAAAAGTGTGTCTCAGCACTCCAAAGAAAAATTCTTGCCCAAAAAGAAAGTTTTGGTTTAGAGGCTAAACAAATGGCTTGTCTGGGACACGTGGTGGGAGCTGCAGATGGCTGGAGCTGAAGTAACCTAACTGCTCTGTAGAAATGGGATTTTTCCTGCCTCTCCCTGGGCTGAAGCACAGGTAATCTGTCTGGAAATGGGATGATGGGATGTGACTGAGGGAGTGGTGTGTGGTCCAAGCAGAGGAGCTGCAGGCTCCCATATGCTTTTGCTGAACTCCCTTACGGATACATCCATTTGGTCTTCCTGTGGATTATCCTGATTCACATAACACAGTCCAATCACTCACCTTATAATCCAAAAGAGAACTCATTTGATCCACTTCAGAATTACTTATCATATCACTTTCTTCATCATCTATAATTTCTATTTTCTGAAACAGAAGTAAACAGCTCATTCCAAATATTTGAATGCACAGATGAAGACAAAGAAAGAGCAATCTGTATCTCAAACTGCCATGAAGGGGTGAAGGTAAGAGGACTTCTTCCTTGCTCTTGAGAAATCGTGAACAGTGCAGCCCCCATTAGATGGCAATCATGCACCTCAGCCACAAGATCCAGGAAGAATCTAAACTGAAACTGTGGTAGGCAAAGCTGCTGCCATGGTGACTCAGGCTGTTTACAGAGGAGGAGTTAAATGTCACCAGGCTGTCGGCATTAACTTGCATCTTATATCTGCCTGCAGCTTGCACAAGCCTGCATTTTATTGTGTGAGGCTTTTGTTGAAGGTGTACTGCAGGGCAAAGGGGATGATGGAAGCTTATTCCTCTGGAGCAAAACAGACTTTATGGCAAGTGACAAGCAAGTCCTGACTGACTGCCTAAGAAAACGAAGATGTCTCCTTTGGCCCTCTTCGGCCATAGTGCAAATACCCTAAACACTAAAAGATAGTTTCAAATGCATACACATGGACATTTTCACTTAAGAAAATTCCTGAGAGAATATCTTTCTAAAGATACCTAAAGCCCACTGTTAGTGCTTAACACTGTTTTGAACTTAAAAGTACAACTGGAGCATATTTCTATGTTTCACAAGATTCACTTGTACATTATTTACTACTTGCATGTTCTGCTTTTCTTGCCAGCAGAAAACCTTCTTATGTAAGAAACGGTGTTAAAAGGTTATTTTAACAGAGGAAAAGACAAAATGTTCACATTTTTAGTGTCCCTATGACATTTGAATTTCTGTTTATATCTGAGCTGGATCTCAAACAGGTTGAATGAACTTGAATTAGTGGTAACAATGGCATTTTTCAGCAAAAAAGAACAACTGTCTAGATGAAACTATAAATTACACTATTTTTGAAAGGGAAGCAGTTGCTGTGTAAGAAGAAGGGTTTTGGTTTTGTTTTTTTTTTTACTATTTTTCATTGTTTTGACAGTTGTAAACATTTCTCAGACTGTATATAATAAGTTAAAGCAATTTTACTATGTTTTTAGCATAGTGTTTATTGTATTATTGTATTGTAGGCAAGGGCCCACTGACACAAAACACTTCACTGGCTGTTTTTTGAGCTGCTGTTTTAGATGAGGTTTCCTCTCAGCAGCACGTGTGTGTCTTCTGTCTGCCTGCAGAAAAAAATTTCCTTCTAATCACCAAGGAGAAATCCTTCAAGAGAGGTTAACAGTCTCTCACTGGTAGCACTCAGCGAGCTCACAAGTACGTGCTGAATGAAGGCAGGGAGAATAAACCACATTTTCTGTGCTTCAATGTCTGACAACCCAGTTGAAGTGATAACATTTCAAAGGCTTAATGTCACAAAGATCTGCTGCTCTGTCATACCCCAAGTAACACTGTGATTCAAATATTTTTGTTTTTAGACTCAGCTTGAGAAAAGAGTCTCTAAATTAATGCCAAACACTCACACTATCTCTTACTATCTCTACATTTTGAGATAGTAGGGGAAAGAACAGATTAGAATTTCAAATAAGAAAACCATCTCTCTTATGCAAGTCCAATGTGTGTCAGTCCAATTGTAACTGCATATATTTTAAAACTTACAGAGCTTTTAGAGCAGTATATTAAAAAAACACTACTCCTCTTTATCCCTCCCCTGTTATTATATCAAATCATATAATGCTGGAGTTCAAGAAGACTGGAGAGCTGAGTCTCTCGGACATCATCTTTGCAATCCTTTTACCTTTGCCATTTTACATTCTGCATCTCCATGGCAAACACGTCAGCCTGAAACTCAGAGTGATTATCTCTAAGGTCACAGCAGGCCATTAAAGTAAACAGAAAGGAAAAAGGCAGCTGTTTCTATTCAGGCAGCCACAGAAAATGCAGTCATGGGATTTCAGTTTACACAAAAGATGATCATATATTAACAAAAGAAATAAAATCTCTCCTCTATACATAGAGAGGGAAGGGAACCTCCAGTTTGCTTTCCCACTTCAGGTTCTGTGTGAGAAATGTAACAGAAATGTTCTTGTCCTGGTCTGAGCTACTGGTGTTTAATGTTTGTCTGCAGTGAGAGTGCAACTGGGAACTGGAACCATCATCTGTTCATTCTGCAGATAACTTTGAAGACAAAAATCACCCTACCACTCAGGGTCTTCTCTCCTCTTCCTCCTCTCCTTTCTTCTAATTTGAGAGAAGGCAGGCTAAACAAAGGGGATATATTGCATTATTTGCCATGACTCCTCCCTCTCTCTTTCTTTCCTTGTCTCACTGCAGTTAATTAAAACCAACATGAAAAACTGTGTTTGAATCAATGGGAATGCAAGTGAGAAAACAAGAAACCTCTAAATAATGCCTTGTCAGGGGTAAGGGAACAGAGAGTACATTCCCCTCCCAATCTGAGCTCACGTATACAAGGTTAGCTATGGAGAAGAAGCATACCTGACTTTAAGTTACCAAAAACCATTTTCAATTATTATTCTGGGGTTTTTGTTCTTACTGTTTTACTCTACTGTGTTCTTGCAGAGCACTACCCAAGCACTGTGCTTTGCACTCCAGAAAAAAACCCACTAGATTGTTAGGATATAGAAACAGACGTACAACTCAACCTCTAGTGAATGTGCATAGCTCAACGTTTTAGTGCTTTTAGTACAGTTTCTTTTAGTGCTCAACTAATTAAGAAGCGCTGTTAACACACTCAACTGAAGCTTGTGCCTCATGAAAAGCACTGATGTTGGACCACCACCTCAACTTTAGCAATTGAGGAGGTCACATCAGTGCCATCAGTGGAAAGGGAAAGGTATACATACCACATTATCAGTAGATACTGGATTCTGGTCATCATCTTTATGACCAATTTCTTCATTTTGAAGAGCTTCATTAGCCTCTTCTGCAGAAATAAATATATTTTTCAGATTTCATTAAAATTTTATGCTGAAAGAACATTAGCAGTCTATATCACTAAACAGGTCACACGTGCTAGAGACAAAAGCAAAGGCATATTATCTATGGCTATTCATAAAAAAATATCGTATGTCTTATCAAAAAGGGTATAATATCCCAAGTATTTCAGGCCAATGTCATGTCAACCGCTACCTGAAACAAGTTATTCTCTTGCAATGTACCAAGTCCTTCCTTTTTTTAGGTTCAGGTTGGAATATTCAGAAGTGATTACTTTCACATCAGAGGTGGGCATAACTTGGTTTAAAAATTAATTACTACATGAAAAATTCTGCATGCCCTGGAACTATAGGGTACATATCAGAACCCCAGCTCTTCCTTGCAGACAGTGATTAGTTTTGAATCAAAATCTGATCAAGCAGATGACTTCATTCTTGTATGGCGTTTATTGCTAGTGAACCTAAGCTGCTCTCTTATGTTAAAGCAAAGTACATTCTTGAAAACTAAGCAAATCCTATCCTTCAATTTCAACCACAAACACAAGATGATTCTCTTAGTCCTAGCTATGGTCAACATGAAGAAAAAAAAAAAGAAGAAAGATAAACTTCTTCATCCCTATGATTAAGTATGTTCTGTAGATTTACTTTAATTCTCTATATTAATATACTGTTCAGAAGAAAATGGTTGATGGAAACAGCAAACCAGGAAATAAAACACAGAAACAAGACAGCTATGATAAAAAAAAAATAAATGATATAATTAACAGCCAGGCTATTAATTGGAAATACACTCCTTCCAAGTGCAAATTACACAGTTCTGCAAAGAACAGAACCTGCATTAAAGGGTCAAACAATCCAGCTACAGCATCTAAAGAGGAAAAGAGGCATGGTGAGTAAATGGACTGCAAGTCTTCACTGTGGGATGCTGAAAGAGGGCAGATAATGATGCAGGAGTGTGTCACTTCCCCTCAAACACAGGGGTAACAGGATTTAACTGGATACCAACTTTTCCAAAGATAGTGTAAGATTTAGACCCGATCATACAGAGACAGTTGTTTTAAATAACTTTTCTACAAGTTAAGTACCTCTAAACTGAGCAAATTTAATTTGAAGTTGTTTCAAATAAATTTAATCTGCCACTGGTCACAACCTCAGAAGAAAAACTCTGCTAGCAGCAAAAGCAAATCGCTTCAAATGGGAGAACTGTGGAAGCAGGGAGATATGACCCATCCTTATGGTCAGAGGAACGAGAGTCATTCAAGAGACAGCTCAGGGATCATGAAACAGCCTAAAGAACCAGTCACTGGGTAGCCCTGGCAGTCACCCCCTGGACTCTATAGTTGAATGAAGCAACTCCCTACAGCACTCTCAACTCTTTAAATATTCATCCTCAGTTAATATAAAATGGCACAGATAGAATGGCCTCCACAGAGCTATGTTCATTTATACCAAGTATGGATTCAATTAACATACATTTAAAAAAGGTAAGGCATTATGAGAACTTTAATGCTTAATTTTGCATCAGAGTACAGCTTTAAAAAAAACCAAAACTGTTCAAACATTAAATTTCAGAAACAAGTGTCATCAACGCTTTCACTTGAACCAGGGGACTGAAAACATCTTTCTCCTATCTTTGAGAGTGTTTTTTTGTTGTTGTGGTTTTGGTTTTTTTAATAACTTAAGACCAAAGGTTAGAGTTCTCAAACATTGAAACAGTCTGTGACTGAAGAGTACACGTGACTGTTGGTGGAAGTATTTTCCACGAAGTTCAAAATAAGCTGAGCTGCAGCAGCAAAGCCTACTCCTCTGAACTGGGGAAATGAATAGAAATCATTCTGTAGTAGAATCAAAGAATGAAAGTGGAATTCCTAGGTGCTGTGTAAATCCTATAGTTTTCTTACACATCTTAAACTTTGACTCTAATAACCTATTCAGTCTCATAGCCTGAGCTTGCTTTATGGGAGCCTCATTCAATAAATGTGGTGTTATTTCTCACTTTAAGCTATAGAGAATTCAGGCTCTTCCCCGCCACCATTTTCTTTCAAGCATATCTGACTAAACCAGTTTCTTCCACACCTCAGGCAAATCAAGGACTCTTAGATTCTGCATCAGATGTGGCTTTCAATCACTTGATCCATTTCTTTATCATCTTATTCTCTTTATAGCAGAATATGACAAAGCTATCACAAATTCAGTCCCAGCAGCTCCTCCATTTTTCTAGTTCTTTCCTTTAAATTGTTCAGACAAAATGACAAGATCAAGTCTGGCATATTAAGCTGCAACAGCATGCACTAGATCAGACTTTCTTCTAGTTTAGAGAGCAAAGGCTTTATTGATCTCTTCTAATCAGAAGCACTGGGAGCAATTAGTTGAGCTTGTGAAGGCACCGAATGTGCCGTGCAGCAGTCTATCTGCCCAAGGCCCAGAGCACTAATGTCCAAGAGGGAAAGGGAGAGATGGATTTAATGTGGTCATGCAGTTCTGGAAGGTGAGGCAAAAGGGAATTAAGTCTGAGACGCTTATCACTTAAGATGATGCAATATACTGAGAACACACAGGCGCCCTATATATGCAGTTCTAAAGCTCTCTGAGCACTCCCCTGCTACTGACTTTGATCTTTTCTGTTGCTTTGTATTTGCTTGTCAGAGACCATACACGCACTGCAGACAGCTCAATGCAGGAGCATTGCTCTGATCTGACACGCTGTGAAGCTCTCAGTTCAAGACCAGTCTGAGCTGATACATCTTCTGAACCTATCTCATCAGCGTGGATTTAATGTTGAGGAAACTGTAAGCACAGACTGTAATTCTGCTCAGCAAAAAGCCTGCAGGTTCACATACACTAGCGCTTGTTGAGATGAACACTGTTGGGGTCATTCAGGCTAACAGGAACAGATATTCTCTGTAGAACTGGCCAGTTAACAGAGTATTTTTTAAAATCTGGCCTCTTAGGAAAGTGAGACTTACACATTTGTGCTGTCTGTCCATTTCTCAGTGGCCCCAGCAAATTGTGAACTTGTCATTTAACTTTGGAGGGATCTGGCAGAAACAGAGGTCTTACGATAAAAGGTTTCTGCAGGCTTTGTGGTAATAAACCCAACAAAATGCATACAGGGAGAGTTAGAAGAGGGAGACCAAATAGGTCTTCAAGGTAGACAACCTGTGACTTTTAAGACACTCTTTCAGATGTTTTTGAATGTGTACAACAGAGAATCCAAAGCATGCACACTGCACAAATTAAAAATATATGCACAGTAGTAACCACATTTTCAAATACCTTGTGAGCTTCCTTCAGATAAGCAGATTGATACTTCATCATTCCTATCATTATCATCCCCCACTTCAGTAGCAGTTTCCTCTCCTGGATTAAGTGCTGATTTAGAAACAAATTCAGATTGATCAGAGAAATCAGCAGGACCTCCTCTAGGGGGTGGGACCTCAATCCCCATTAAACGATATTTCCGTCTTCGATTCCCAATCCAAGTCTTGTAAGAGAAATAAACAGGAATGGTATCAGAAACTATAACAAAAGCAACAGGCCCACAACCAAGTGAAATCAGTACATCTACACTATAGGAACAAGAGTGTAGCCAGCAATTGAAAGGAGGTGGTTATTCCACCATATTTGACCCTCATGAGGCTGCTTCCTGGAATGCTGTGTCCAGGCTCAGCCCTCCAGTACAAAAGTAAACAAAGGTGCACAGCAGAAGGAAAAGAAGCAACAGCCAAAAGTCACAACAAGGGAAGTTCTGACTGGAATTAAGAAAAAAAAAAAAAAGCTTTCCAGTGAGGTACAGGAACAGTTTGTCTATAAGAGTAGTGGCACCTCCAACCTTGAAGGTACTCAGCAGTTTACCGGACAACGTTCTGAGAAACCTAATCTAACTGAAGGCAATCCTGCTCTAAATAAAATTGGACTAAGTGACCTTGTAAGGTCCCTCCCCAACTAAACTATTTAACAGATTTAACATAAGATCTTTGATCCAGGTTCTCCCACTCAGCAACTTCCATAAGGGGACTGAAGCATCCCATGACCCAAATGGCCCACCTGACTCCAGGATTTCCTTCAGCATGGGGGAAATTGTCCAAGGTGATAGCTCTGCATCATTCCCACTTTGATGACACAACATAATTTGGCTGAATTAAATTCAGAGCAATATTATCCTTCAGTCCTTGCAGTATAGTATATAAGAGTGTACTATAAACAGTGGTGGGAGATGAAATGGGTCCAGGACCAAGGAACCTGGAAATCCATTCACAACTGGATGAGTATGGGTGCTTTAAGTTCATTTCACATCAATAAAACTGAGTTTCCAAAAAGAAAAAAAAAAACACATTCAAAATTCCCCCTGTATTTGTGTAATTGTTAATTTGCTTCCTCTAATGAAGAAAAGTCTACACCAAAAAAGATTAGAGACTTACAATAGTTTAATATGATGTAATAAGAATTGTCTTGAACTCTTCACCTCTTAACTCTCTCCCTTCTCTAGTATTACTCAGGCTTTTGATTTCTCATCTAATTTGAGTTCTGCTTAACAGCTCTTGTACCCCAGACACCGTTCCATCCAAGTCAGTTCTCTACTGGCATCCAAAAGTCCTTCTCAGAGACAGGAGTCAATTTCCTTGCCATCAGCTAACTCTTCAAAAGTCTTGTTGACCTGGCTCTCCCTCTCCCTTTAACACCATCTGAACCACAACAAATAGAAGCAGCACTGACAGCACCCATGGGACCATTGTCAGTCCTCCAGGATCTGACCACTCACTGGCCCAGGATGGGTAACGGTGGAATTCAGCCACATAAGCTGTCACCACACAGATGTACTTGACTACTGTGCTAATGAGGTCCACACAGCACAGCCATTACTAAGTTCTGAATCATGCTTAGTGCTGGAATTTCTGGATTGCTAGAAATCAAACCTATCTCTAGAAAGCATGGGCAGTTCCTATTTCTGAAAGCATAGGATCAGAGCATGGCAAAATGCACACTCAGTCTATAAGGCCTATGTTTCAGCTGTTTACCAAACACACTGAAATATTATGTTTGGGTTTTTTTTCTTCAAAGAGACACTATACATTAGTCTGGCCTTAATTCAGAAATACCTGAATTGCCTCTCTTCCACTTTTAAACTTTAACTACAGTTCTCATTTATAGCACATAAAAGTTGAGTCAAAAAACCTCTTTTCTTCGACTATCAAATAGAAAAAATAAGAAATATTAACAGCAGTTCTCAGCTACTAAAGACAGTGTTGTGCTGTGCCAGCCTTGAAAAGAAATATTTTTTTCAATTGAGTCCCTTTAATTAACTAAAAGATGACATACTTAACACTATTTTTGGCAAAACATTCCTGTTAGCCAATATTTGTTTTCCCAGCTTGAAGATTTTCCTCTTTGAAGAATGCAAAACTGGTTCAGAGAGTTACTGAGATATTTTTGTAAATTATACACAGTTTGAGAGGAAAAAAAGTAAAACAAGAACAAACTCCAACACAAGCAGCCCCTTCCAGACCTTTGTCAGTTCTTTCCAAATGATATTTTTCATTCCTTACATTTTCTCATAATCTTATGATGGTAACAAATAGTGTTAAGAGCTAAAAAATGTAGAAGTGAATCTTCTTCAAAAACTGAGGCACTTGTGAAAGGTGAAAAGCAGAAAATCTTTCATTCAATCTAATGAATATGTCATACAAGACTAATTTATTTTTATAGTGTCTCAAATTGAAATGGGAGGCAAAAACTAATAAGATTTTCTATCCAGATCAGACTCATTAAGCCTCCTCAGAGCAGCCAGCAACAAACTCAGCAGCAACTTCCCCTTCAGCTGAACAGCTGACCAGTAAGAATGAGGGAGGAAAGGCTGGAGCCCAGGCAGAAGGAGTCAGCATATGTCTGCCCTCAGGCAGCTTATAAGTAAGTAGACTGGCAGGGAGCCACTTAAAAAAGCACAATTCCAGCTCTCCAGATATTGAGGTTAGGGTGTCAACATGCTAGAAATATTCTAGCCCGGAACCTTCCGAAATCCCACTTAACTGAAAAAATAAAGATGGAAGAGCCAGAGCTGTTTTCCCAACGTCTCTCTTGATCATAAGCCGATCCAGACTACAGTGAGACTACACACAGAGCTCCCAGTGAGAGCCGTTATTCAGCCAAGAAACTGAGTGGTCTATCTGCTGCAGCCGTGGATTTTGCCACTAAACTCAGACTGAAGCACTACCTTCAATAATCCAACTTTTATCTCGTGAGTTGCTGGGAAAGAAGAAGTGTCTCTATAGCCTGTGGTGAGTGCTTAGAAGTAGCTTTTGACCTTTATCTACGAAAGCTTTACATTTTATTAATAAGAAAATTCAGTTGTCAGGCATTTTTCTTATATTCCTCATTTCTGAGAAGTTCAGTAGTTGTCACCCATCCATTTCAAATATTTAATGTCTCACTGCCAGGAAGGCTATTATTCTGCTTTCAGATGCTATTTTGGTACGAATGAATAAAATTAGCCAAGAGAAATATAAACAAAAATGTGTAAGTAACCACAAAAGAACTCCAAATGTGATCAGCAATAATTATAATGTAAGTAGAAGAAATATTGTAAGTGTAATGAAGTATTGGCCAGAGCTCACACATTAAATTAACTTCTTTTATTTCTCTCTTTTAGTATCTTGTGATCACATGAAAGACAGACATATGAGGGTACAAATGTACAGAATGCTAAGTTACAACCAGCAGCCACATTGCAAGTCCACTCTCCTACTAGAAAAACAAAATCTATGGAACAAAACAAACTGTTCAACCTTAAAAGATCAAATCCAGTGGAACTATGCAGCATGGCAAACATTATCTTTCCTTGCACTGGACATCTTTCAAGCCAGTATGGGTCACTTGGATCAATCACTTATACTTTTGGGACACATATCATTTGATATCATTTGATCTATTTACTTGGTGTTATATACTTATATCACTTAGTACTATTTTACATATGCTACATTTTTTGGTTTTTTACATCACAAATGGAGAAACAGTTGCTCATTGCACACTACTCAGAATTCAAAGCGGCAAAGTATTGAAAGGGGAGAGCTTCTTCCATGAGTGTCCCTGACTCCTCTTGGCTGAGCATGGAGTATAGAGTAGAGCTGCTGTGGTTCACTCACGCCTTGTAGCTGACACATCATTGCTGTGTCCTCACTCCTTAGAAGAAAGAGACTAAGCTGCACACTAACCTTCAGACACTGGTGTTTCCGACTGAAGAAAATGCAGGCTGGCAGGCAAGGAGAGAGGTACAATATGATATGCCTATACAGATCCCTAAAATAAATTTAGGACAGATCCTCTAGAGCACATGATGGAAAATACCTGTCCTAAAGCTGGGACACAGACAATGTGCCTTAGAGAAGGGACAGCAGGAAACACGGAACATCTCACACATTCTCTAGCATTAATTCAGCCCTGTAAAGGCTGTTTATAAAACAAACAAACAAAAATATAGTACAGTATGGTGCAGGACCAACCTCCACCTAATTCTTGCTACAGTTCTCAAGTCTGCCACATAGAGGAGCCGAGGCAGGAAAGATGATGGTAACATCATCAGCTACTATGAAGAAAGTAAACCTTTTTGTCCATTTGTATGTGTTTAAATACAGGTTATGCCAGAGAGTCTTAGGTTGTTGATCAGTCTATTGCAACTGCCCTGAAGACAACTGCAATTCAAGCAGATGCTATTGAAAGACATACAAAACTTTACACTGTCACCCCGTGTGTGTTCCCTTAACATTCTTACTGGCAAAATAAGAGAGGTGAAGCACAGCTGTCAGTCATACTGTCCCGTGAATAAGGTATATCATACTCAAGTTCATTTTGAGATGCTCAAGTAGAAACAGAGTCACCTTTCAAAGTAAACTGAATAAGCTTGGAAAATACAGAGGAGCTTTGTTCGCTACAAAAGGAAGAGTAGTTCTTTTCAGCCTCCAAAAGTACAATTTATTTTCTTATAATTCACATGTGCTCAGGGCAACAAGCAAGTAAATAACCAATAGTTCAATAGTGAAAGTAGTTTTGTTATCATTTGGATACACCAGCCCAAGAGAGATCTCCACAAAAGAAGTTTTTAATAAGGGCTCCTAGTTCTGCTTTTGTAGCAATGTAAAAATTTTAAGGAAGAGGCAGAAAACAAAGACGAGGGCTGAAAGGACTAGACACAAGGGTCATGCTTGTTATGAGGGAAAGGAGGACTCTAATCCTGTTTTTGTACTGATTGCAAAGGCAGTTGGACTAATTTGCAAATGGAAACATTCTGAGAAATGACACCTCCCCAGTTTGAGAGTGATGATGTACATCTGGTGACTGGGAACACAGTGGCAACAACTGATGCTATACCAAACTTGCCAACCTCTGGAAAAGATGATGAGCAGTGTTCTCAGGACTCGGGTTATCTACATCAGATCTGTACTTTCTAACACAATCCTTCCTCAACAACACCTGTCACAGACTATCACATTGAAGTGAGCCAGAATTCTTGGCAGTGCCCTTTGCCCTCAAGCACACCTCAACTCAACCTCAAAACACTCTTGTACTTTTTTTCCTATTTTTGAGCATTTTCTTTCATATGCTCACAATTATTTTTTCTTAGAAGCATTAATGAGAAATATTTCCCCTCTATCTTTAGAAAGGCTTTTTTAAAAATCTTAAATAGCAACTTAAATTAGCACTCTTTAGTCTTCTAGGATATCCCTGAAAGATGTACCACTTTTACTTAAAATTTTACTAAAGAGAATGTCAAACAGCTCATAGTAGTGCTTCTGCTGCTGATCAATAAGACTCTTACCTGAGGGTTTTTGCTATATATAGACTACAGAAAGAGCAAGAGAGCACTTCCCAACATGGTCATTCATTATGTAATACGTGAAATCTATTTCAAGCTTCCTCATGAAATTTTTAAAGGCTTTCATCTGTCCTATTTTTGCTTCTGCGACAAGATAAGAGAAAACTCTAGATTTCTTACCCGCACTATTTCACAGTCAACATTTAGTTCTGCAGCCACAGCTTCAATTTTCTCTCTGCAGACTGAGCCCAGGCTGGTCATGCCATTGTCCCAGTATTTCTTTAGGGTAGCTAAGTCTCGGTCACTAAATTGTGTGCGGTCCTGTAACTGTAAGATAAAAGAAATACTGTTAGATTTTAACAAATTCTGCTCATGCTGTTCATTTAATTTCCAGAGGTCCTGCATACAGTAAGACACACGTTGTACTGTCTCTGTGGCTTTTCTTCTCTTTTTAACTCTTCCTCAGGAATTATTTTTAAGTTTGTGTTTTTATCCAGGGCAGTACAGAGTTCCCTGGGATTTGCTTTAAAGGCAATGGCAGTGCTAATGCAAGTTTAAAGTGCTTCAGCTTTGTTTCAACTCTACCTGATTTTTTTAATGTTTTATCTCATTCTATAAGGCCTTACTGAAAAATAACTATTTTTTCCCCCTTGTGCTGTTTACACTCTCCACCCAATTTATGCAAATTATTCCTTAAGGCTTTTCAAGTTTCTCACCCTCCCCCACCTAAAGTTCTTTTATCTTATTGCAAACTACAATACATGCATAATTCAAAGGATTCTGAGTTCCTAAAGGGAATACTTCAATGTTTATTTGGTAAGCTTCAGAGTTTAAATTGGTTCTACTGTTTATTTGTGAGTTCCCTGACTCTTTGTGTACATTTATCAAAATACGTGATAGTGGATTACTGATAAAAGGAGTAACACTGACAAACAAATCCTAGACATCCTACCACTTCTTGAGCTGTTGTAGGCATACAGAAGTATTTGCTAGCAGAACTTAGGTTTATCAAAAGCTTTAAACCCAGAATTTTAACTAAAATCTACAGATTCTTTATACAAAGCCATGTTTGTCATCTCTCCATAAAAGTAACAAGAAAGTCTACACCAGGAAGTTGTAGACACACGTCAAATTTGTCATTATGTCTACAGTTGCATTTTACAAGACATAATCATGCTTTCAAAACCTGAAATCTGTGTTTGCTCACATTAAAACCGTTAGAAGTTAGAAGGAAACAACTTTAAAATGGATTTAAAAGAAATTTTGCAGAACTGGAATAATTTGACAGTCTTGAACATCTATCAATTTAAATTTTTGTTCATCTTCAGAATAAGGTAACCCCTGCATTTTTCCTCGTTTAAAAATTACTGTTTAGAAGCACTTGAGTCTCCTTAAGGTATGAATATAAGACAGGAGTATCAAAACTTTGTCTCCTTAAAATAGTCCCAGATGGTCCAGCAAAAAACAAATTTACCAGTTTTATTCAAATATGGTCCATTAGCGGCTACCAGGCACTCCAGTTTTTCCTTCGCTATCATGTCATACATGAATTAGAATTAGAGAAACTGTTTCCATCCTGCCCATCAGCAGAGCAAGGCAGGTGGTGGGGAGGGCCAGCGGGCACACCACGCATGCTGCCCATAGCAGGTCAGCTCTCCTCTGCTCCTTCACACCAGGCATCTCTTCACAGTCATAGCACGAGACGCACTCCCAGAGGCACACTGCAGTCTATTTTAATCCAAAAGGAATCCAGCTGGCACATTTCAAGGCTGCTCTAGGATGAGCTAAGTGCAGTAAGTGGACTTCACCTCAAGAGCACCCTGCTGAGCAAAGCTAAATCCATGATGCCCATTCACCCTTAGCAGATGTTGGTTTTCCCTGTATGCCTGACCTGAGCTCCTCTTATCCAAAAACCATTTTCAAAGAATAAAAATGTAGTTATCTCCTAAATCTCTGCAGCACTGTCTTCTCTTAGAGCTGTTGGCAAAATAGTTTGTAACTTCTGAACATGATGAGAAGAGCTTTTGCTCTGCACTCAGGGAGCAGCAGTCAAGAGCTAAGGAAATGAAAGGCAAAAAGGAGCATAATAGCAACACTCAAGACTACATGGACAGACAAGCCACTCTGGCCTCTCCTGCTTTTCTCAATGCTTCACATACTAAAGTATACTGAGGTTTTTTTTAAAGAAATAGAGAGATTTGGAGACATTGACAGAGCTTCTGTAGCAATCCACCGCTCACATGGCTTATTGTGACCTGCACTTCTCAGGAAAATAAAGTAGAAAATTTCTTCATATTTAATATGCACAGTTTAAAGAAACCCCCTGGAACATGCCATAGAAATTCCCCCTCCTCAGCAGAGGAGTGAAATGAAAGGAAATCTGCCAATTATTACTGCAGATGTAAGGCAGCAACCCCAGCTAGCATTGTCTTCCCTCACCTAATTTGTTGCAAAAGCCAAAGGAGAACAAAAACGAAGGAAAGTGCAGCCAACGCTGGAGCGAGGTCGGATTTCTGCTCACCACGTGGTTTTTTCGTTATCCAAGAAAGTGCTTCTACTGAAAGGATACAGGGTAACCATAGTTGCTAATGAAAAAGCTTTGTATTTGTAATATGAAAAGGATCTCATGTTAGACAAAAGACACACAATAACCAAATATAGAGTTACCAAAGCGATGGTACTGCAGGAAGGGTGCAGAGGGTGCTCAGTTTTTACTTACTAAATACAAGGATTTTAAGTGGAGAGACTAGTGTGCAGCAAATCCACCAAGCCTTCAAAAATGTTACTTCAGAAAGCAGTGCCTTATCTTTTCCATTTCAGGTGGATATATGTTAATTCTGATGAGCTACTACAGACACTTGTTGACTTGTAGAGTCAAAGGAGAGGTTTCAAAGTAACTCTCCCGTAGCCCCCTGCCCAAAGAAGTCTTTTGCAGCCACTTGTTGTGCCAATGGAAAGGGAAAAACAAACAAACGAACAAACAAACTTAGTTTTTGTTTTATCTCCTTGCCAAAAATAATCCCTAGTGTTTCACATGAAAATATGCAATTTTGCATTGTTGTTGCTGCTGCAGCTGCCACTCCAGGTACTTCATCCTTTCACTCGTTTCAGAAGAGCACATGAATCCACCCTCTCTCCACTCTCCCCCATAAAAGAATCCAGAATGTGGGAACAAACTGAGAGGAAAACCAAGTACATGTAAATAGACGATGGTATGAAACTCTAGGTGGCCCTCAGGGCTGAAGACAGTGACCTTACTGAGAGTCCTGGCTCAACCCTCGCTACCAAACTGTGTGTATTCTTGGCACTTCTCAGTCCTCTTTAACTTTTCTACCTTGGAGCCTGTACCTCATTTTTTGCCATTTTGTTTTCCACCACCATCACCCACTGAGTAACCTATTGAACATGGCCAGGTAAGTAGGAATTGAACCTCTGAGAACGGACATATTGGCAGCATGAGGACTGTAATACAGTTGGTTGGTATTTACAGCCATGAAAGACTGAATTGATCAGGTTTCTGGACCTGAAATTTTATCATTGCTACAGAAGAAAGACTTTAAACATTGAAGAGCTCTGATTCACAAAGAAGTTTCTAGAAGGGCAGTAGGTCACTGTATATTAAGTCTCAGCTGTTACGCTCACTAGATACGATTGTCAAATTTCTTAGGGAAATCACAAACCACTCTGAATTACAAGATCATCCTCTCGGCAAAGATTATACCTAAGGTTAACTCCTGCATTACAAGCTGCTCAAAAAATTACACAGTGCTTCTACAGAACTCCATGTCTTTTGTGAGAAAATAAAGGGTAGACTTTCAACACTGAACACATAACTATACTTCCATAATTTTAGTTAATAACTCATGCTTAATGTCAAAGGAACTGAAGAAACAAGAAGAAAAACCCACAGTCCTATAAATATCTTAACATTCGCAGTTATGCATCAGTTAGCATAGGGAAAAAATATCAAAAGATAATACTGAAAAGCTTCACATTTAGGACAATACTTTCCATAGCTGAAGACAAGCCAGTAATTCAGTTCTCATTTTTACTTCATTGTAACAACTATTATGAATGCAATTCTCATTTCCTCTCTTCAGATCCCCGCTTGATGATTCAAGGCTCAGCTTTATCCTCGGCAGTGTTAACTGTTTGCTATGTTCCTTACATTTACCAGTTCCGTTTCCCATAGTTCAAAAAGCAAAGACAAGCTCCTTCCAGCAGAAAAGAGACTATCAACTTGCAATGAAAAGCAATCCTTGTGAGCAAATTGAATCAGCAGTTCTGCCGAGCAGAGGGTTAAACCCTGCTTATCCCCTGACCTCTCAAGTGTAATAACAACATTCTTGTAAGAGATGACCCAGTTTATTATAGACGTTCCTGGCACTCTGCCGAGCCTCTTATAACACCCACTGTGCATGCAATATTTGTGGTGCAAATCTGGTATCTATAATTGGTATGACTAATTGCATTGCACTGGAGTATCCTTATCCTGGCTTTTATTAGAGCCTGCTTTTTTAGATCAGTTTTTATGCATGAGTTGAAAATGTTTCAGGCCACGTGCACAAAAGCTATACGCAATCTCCAGATTACTAATAAAAGACACATCAAAAAATGAAAGAACTAGAGCTTTAATATAAATGTAGTAAGTATTGCATTTATGCTGCAGCTAAGCACTGTACATTTTTATCAAAAGTTCTGTTTATTTAAAAAGTTGTGATGCTTGGTGATGGAATTGCTAAGGTAATGGTTGTTTCTAGCAAACAAACCTCTAGCAACAAATTTTTGTCAGTGCCACTCACAAACTTTATAATGAAGAAACAGCATGAAATCTCAGAGTAATACTTCATTGGATATTTTAAAGGTTCTTCCAACACTCTCTAGCAACTCCAGCAAAGGCATTTCCTACTTTAGGTTACTCTAAATAACATGTCCAATCTCCTTTTGAGCCAATGTAAAGCTAGCTTGGTTTGATATCTACTCTTACACTGGAAGAAATCAAGTCCATATCTGCATCTCCAGATTTTCCATATTTTTAAGGCTCTCCATCACACTCTTCCACTCCTTCCCAGTCATCTCTTTTCAAGTCTTCAGAGATACAGCTCATTTAGTGGTTCACTATATGGCTGTTCTGTGCCTTTGATCACTGAGACTACTTCTCTGTTCTATTTTGGGAGGAAATGGAAGATGAGAAGTGCACGAAGCATTCAAAGTATGAACAAATCCAAGATTTTTCTGTACAAGCACAGTGTTATTTTGCTTTGTTCACCACTTCTAATGACATCAGCATTCAGCTCTCTCTGAAGTCTGACACACTTAATATCTAACTGATCTGTTCAGAGAATTATCCTCAAGATCTGATTTGTAGAATATAATAGTTATTTCCAAATCAGCCTTTCTACATTTGCTCCCCCTTTGCTATCAGCCCCATTTAACATTATTCTTATTCTTCAGCTCACTGCTTCTTGATTTCATTTCCTGTACACAAATTCTGAAGGTGTGTATTTTCCCTTAACACCACCAGAAAACTGAATCTCATTACATCTACCCCAGATTACACGTTTCTTTAGTTTGAGGTTTCACATTGGTCACAAAGCTGTCTCCCATTTCAGTGACATCCAGACTGCTGCTACAGAACCAATAATCCTGCTGCTTTGGCTTGACACTGATGCTCACACATAGTTTATGTTGCCCATGCAGGAACAGTGCAATCAGAAGCATCTTTGAAAGAACAGTGCTTTCTGCAGACAGGCACACTGCATGGATCTCCACACAGTAAAGCCCTGAGGACACCCAGGCCATACACAATTCTCCTCAGGAAAAATAATGAGGAAAGGCCACAATGATCAGAGTGATTCAGAGAGCTGATATCTAGATACTGGCTTTCCCTGGGTCTTGAGAGTTATCCTCTTAGTGCATGAGCAAATAAGTATCCATCACAAGTATATTCAATCTGTTCAGGATGAAGAAATAAATCTGGAAGCCTCTAAAAAAACACAGAGTTGCTACTACCAACTTCAGAGTAGAAGATACAGTAGCAAGCTGCACAGCCTTCAGGCAGAAAGGTGTCTGGAAAAGGACTGCAAGCCAAACAGCATCTGAAAGCACCCTTAAACTACCACTGCTAACAACAGTGCACAAACAGGTTTCTGGAGAGATACTTTTTGCATCTTTTTGCACCTTTTCCTGCTGGTGCAGTAAGATTGAAGTTTGCTATGATGGAAGCAGGACTGAAACACTCAGCTAAAACTATATACATTCTGTTAATATGTGTTTCTAAACCAAGCACAGTTAAGAAGAAAAAAAGAGAGAAAAAAAGAGATCTCATGATAGAATAGTCTAGCCAAAAATTACACTCCAAACCCCAGCCATCTCACTCCACAGTTTCTAAAACCAACCTCCACACAAACTGACAACTCACCTTCTGTCTTGAGATTGTGAACTAGTTTGTTAAATAACAAACATTCGGCCTCAAAGGAAACTGATTTTTAGACAGTAGTTATCATGACTCTTAATCTTTAAAGGTCTTCCTTGTACTTGACCAGGAAGACTGCTTTTCCAATTCCTGTCTAGTTATGACTTATTATCAGCTTGCAAGACCACAGTATCCAATAAGTCTAGGTGACCTGTAGAATTTAGGTGCAGCAAATCACATAATAAAAAGACCTGTTTTTGTCTGAAAATATGCCTTCTCTTTGCACTAACTACAAGATTGCTGTTGGGAGCAGTGAAGAGGTTCTCAGGAAGATCATGAAATTCGATGTTTTTGTTTACATTTGATGCTAAAGTGAAGTACATTGCGTTATGCAGTGAAATATTTCACAGGAGAAGGAAAAGATTATCTAAATGACACAGAAGGTACAAACAAGGACAGCATTCACAGTTCAGTCCTGTGGAGATCTTCAGGTTGGCTCATCTTTCTTGCTGAAGGCTATCTTTCTCAGACATGCTCTAAGCAACTTGACTAAAACACAGTTGTTTTCCCTCTGTCCTTTGAGGAGAGGAGAGGAATACAGACAGGTGAAGAGACCTTCACAAGATCGTGTTGGTATAGTTCTAAAACAAAAGGTACGACTGAGATGAACTTTGACTCTCAGTAGGTTTAATCCCTATGGGTGCTTGTTTTACTTTCAAAGCCACTCTAATGTATTTTTTCTCCAGCACACATAGGCTGACTCTGGCAGCCAGCATTTTCTATGAGACTTTTAGACCACAGTCCAATGAGGTATTTCCTTTAGTAGTTCTGTTGATGTATCTCTCCTCCTTGGTCCTCTACACTCAACCCAGCTGTGTTTCCCATGCCAACAGATGTGACGGCACAACTGGTGGCTGTTCTGACACTGACTTGGGATGAGACCAGCTCCTTTACCCAATTCCAAGTTTCTCTACTGTACTCTTTCTGTGACAGGAAGAACTTAGAGGGGAACACTTAAAAACTACTATCTCCAGAATTTTATTCAAAGGGGCAATGTTGAAAGAACAATTGAAAAAATCAAAATTTAGGACAGGAATGCTGCCATGGCAGACAGTGAGGCCAGAGAACCCAAGCCAAAGCCTTAGGCAAGTTCAGATAATCTGGCGATGGTAGAGGTTCCATCAAAGTGCACAAGTACACTATTTAAGAAAGTATCAAAGTCATCGCTACAGTGCAGTGTTGCTCCAAGTAGGGAGAAAACAGAAGACCAGCTCCCCTGTGAGTGTCTCCACGGAGAGTAGTGATCCCTCAAAACTCTGTGTGAATTGGCCCAGATGTTAACATGAAACATAGCTCAAGTTTCACTTCAAATGGCATCCAAAATACACACACTACATACCATATGATTTACTATGCATGGTTCCGAAGGGTAAAGGGTACAAATAATTCTAAGACCATAATTTGCTACCTTAATGACTTTGTGTTGCAGACTCAATATTAAGACCATTAGAACCATTTCCTATTAGTAATTAAGAAAAAGAAGCAAAATCAAACCCATGCTCTCCCCTCAAAATAAAACTTCACAACTAAGCCTGGCACAGTTTACCTAGAATCAACACCTACCTGACAAATGTTTGTCATAGTTAGCATATCATATTACTACCATAAACACTAATTATTCTGCTAACACATCAGATGATACACAACTTAAACACAGTTAGGATATTCAAGACGTCAATGCAAGGAAAAAAGTGAAGATACTGGTTAAAGAACATTTAAAGGAGGAAAAGTATCTTCACCACTACTTTTGAGCCCTTGTTATCCTTCCACCACCCTGTGAAAACCAAAAATCAATGGATTTGTAAAGGCCAAAGCACTGCATATGCACCATGACAGAATACAGAACTCTGTAATTTCCACAGACGTTCTCATGAATAACTGATTGATATTTCTAGACTAATATTCATTAACAGTAGGGATTACGTCACTCTACAGCATAGCTGAGCAGACTAGAAAAGAGTTTCTGCAGAAATGCACAGTTTTTATTTCTCTCTTGATGCAGTTGAAGGACAGGGCAAGGAAAACAAAATACCAAGGCAAAAGATTAAAAATTCAAAGCATCTAAAAGACAATCTTCTCCATTTTAAACAAAACACAGATTAGCCTTTATACTGTTTGAATGGCAGTAATTGCCATAATCGCAGTTCTACAGCTCTATCCATTCTATTTCTGTTCCCTCACATTCTTTCTTCAAAAGAATTTCACATTTGAAACTGAAGTTTCCTAGGACGTAAGAGCCTTTTCTCTCTTTTTGTTGTCTCACACCTGTGTGTATACAGCAGTTTTAGAGTGTCAGCTCCTAAACCTGTCTTCTTAAGAAGCCTAATTATGCACTGAAATTGGAAAAGTGCATCCATGAATCTGGAAACTGATATTGTCAAAGTGGACTATATTACCCAATGGGCTTTATGCATTTTATTGATTAAAAAAAGACACAGGAGTAAAGTTATAAGGAAAAAGAACTCCCCTAATAAACAGATCTTAAAGCTACTGCAGAAATTTCTTTGACAGCTTGTGTTAGCTGTCCATCACAACCACCATGCCTCCACAACCTAACTCAGTGCTGGAAAGTTGGCAACAGCATCATGCCCCACTCACTCCCTTCACTGTTCCTGCTGCCTACTTGGAGCTGGCTCCAACACTCATCTGACTCCCAGTAAGTACTAAAGACAAACTCAGCAGAGTATCTGACATATTGACAGAGCAAATGCTTGACCTGGATTACCTTGCAATTAGATACTAGCAGCAGTACTCCAGATGGGCAGGGCACCAGCAGGGAGAGGGGGGTGGAATCTCTCCCTTTCAATACTGATGTGCTGCAAAATCAGCTCAGCCAGTGAAACTGTACTCTAGGACACTCACCAACTGCTTGGTGCCTAAAAAGGTCATTAAGTAGCAGAGGGAAGGTGTCTTCCAGAAAAGGGCTACATTTTCAAAAGGCTACTCAAGAGAACTAGGATTTGTTTGGAGAAAAAAAAAAAAGTGGATTGAGCCACAACAGGATTTGTATCAAAGTATTGGCTCCTCTGGGAGATGCTCTTATGAAGTGCTCTCCATATAAACAGAAATAAGTGATACTACCAAAGGCTGCAGAAACTAGAAGCGTGATACAATTGAGACTAGCAAATGTCTAAAGGAAAACACAGTTAATGTGACAGTCTTTAGATCCCTACCTACACAGGCAATGCTACCAAACTCCTACCTTTTGAAGACTAAAAACAGAACAAACAAAATTAATTAAAAAAAGGGAAAAAAGTATTTGGTGCAGCAGAGAGGAGAAGGCAAGGAAAGATTCTTCCATTACCTAGTCATCATTGCCAAAACAGCACAGACACTGACAGCTCAGTAGTTTGGGGAGATAAGTTTAGTTATCACAGTAGCCGTCTCCCTAGGTATTGCTTCCAGTACAGCCAGACTAATACATAACAGTCTCTGGAAAGCCTGGCTGTACACCAGGTTCAGGGTGTATTTTCATGGTCAGCAAGTAGAACTGACATGCTGTTCAAAGAGAAACTAGCAGACTACTTTCCAATGGAAATGCTGAGCAGAGAGAGTTGACTAGAGGTATTTTCCTGACAAAAGCTGTTTCATACCTTGTGTTATGGCTTGGAATAATTCATGAATTGAGGACACCAAAATGCCTGATTCTGCCTAATGTGAAATGACAGATATGTGGATAAAATTACACTTGATAAATTTGCCGCAGATAGCCTGGACTGATTCTGTGCATCAGCAAAGTAATTGAAGAGAGAGTTACTCTTAAGTATTCAGTTGCCTCAACAACCATTTCATTCTCAATATAAAAACATATTCTGAGCTCTAACTCTCAATCCTTATCAATCCAGATGTTACATTTCAGCTAATGGCACAATTCATGTACCTAGGCATCACATTACTTGACACAGGATTGTGACTTTGACCTGCTTTTAAAGATATTCATCAATTTTACATTAACTGGAACATCTTATCTGCAAATAATGTTTGTATTGGTGAATGTATAAAGGAGAAAAACACCACAAAAGGTAAACAGAACTGACATTTAAAGAAAATGTGTGTTTATAAACTTTCCATTTCTTGGCTTGATGCATTAGATACTTAAATGGAAACATACTTACTGCTCTTTTTCTGGAACAACCTGTAATCCAAGGCACAGTAAGGTTTCCTGAAATCTGTAGAGGGGAAGGAGAAAACAGAACAGAAAACAGTAACAGCTTAGGTTGCTATATCTAATACTGAGTAGGTTTCACAATACTTAAATACCATGCATTCAATTCCGATAGAATGTCTTTAAAACTGGTTCAGATTTAAAAGATAAACAAAGTCACATTTAGCCTTAATGTTGTCAGGCTAAAAAAACCCCACCATTTCTTTGGGAGAAGATAACATGATGGCAACTTGGGTGTTTCTGTACTTTTGCCATCTCAAAATTTATGTTTCAGAACACAAGTTTTCACTTTCAATCTGTCACAAAACTGGTAAGACCAAGCAGACTGGAGTCAGAGAAGGGCCAGTTCCTGACAGAACTGCCACCATGTATTTCCCAATTACATCAGTTAAGACTTTCAGAAAAACATATTGTCCTGTTAATAACTGAGCTGGGCAGTGCCAGATGTTAAGGACTTGCATAGAAACAGAAAAACTAGGGATATCAGGTTGGAGGAGGAAGGGGAAGGGCTATGAAGGCAAAGGTTAGCTGCCTGGATTCCCATTGCCTATCCCTCATTTCCAGAGTTCAGACTTTATTAAATACCCATTTTGGACTCTTTTTCCTGGCCTTGTGAAATGTGTCACAGCCTGCAATATTTAAGCTTCTTTAGGATTCTGTGTTCATCTTCTGCTGCAGACGAGCAATGCTTGAGAGACTAAACATAGCTCTTGAGAGATTAATCAACCTGAAGCCATTACACACCCTATATATGTGAGGAAGAAAAATCTACACACTTCTGCTGACTGTATCAAACTACGCTAATAGCTTTTGTATTTGCAAAGGGCTCTACTAATGAATCTTGCAGCATGAGCATAACCAAATATAGACTACCTGGTACAGTTTGTCTAGTGTACAAGCACATAAGATACTTTTGTTTTCCAAGCTTTTAGTTGGAAGTGCTTGGAGGTTACCTAAGGTCAGATAGCTTCTCATGACAACACAAAGCAGATTGAGGGGGGCTAGAAACGAACAACCTCCTCTCCTAAGGGCAAGCCTACATCACCTTTTGTGCCCAAAATATTAAACTCAGCTTCACACACGTTAGAAGTTCTGTATAAACAAAGTTATGTCTATTACAATTCTATATCCAAACAGCAGCTTCCCACCACAGAACTCACTGCAAATGCGTCCTCAGTATCCACCCAGACACCTTCTCTCCACAAATTTAGAGGGAGGCTACAGAAAAAAAAGTGTTCTTCCATGTGAATGAAGCAATCAGCCTGGCAGAGCATTAATGGTTACTTGGAAGACAAATGCACACAAGTTCTGACAGGTATGATGCCAAATACAATCAAGTTTATCTCAGTGTAGACACCTGAAAGACAACATGCACGGGAGCATTGAAAACTGTCTCTATGAAAAAGGCACAAGGGTTGAGGTTTTTTTGGTGGGTGTTTATTGTTTGAATGAAATTAATAGTTACCCTGCATGCACAGGTGTAACTCCAGTCCTAGCCCCACTGGGACAGCTACTGTGAGTTCCAAAAAAATGACAATCTTTCAGATTGTCTTGGAAAAGATACTGTCTCTCAGAAATGGTAACTCTGGCAGATGCTAGAGAAGGTTATTGGATATTGCCAATGCTGTACCTTAAATAAAGTCCCATTTCCTTAAATAAAGCAAACTTGCAGTTCATTCACATAAAGCAGTATCCTTAAAGTGAATCTTAAAAATAAACAGATCTCTCCGTCTTATTTTGATGTCACAGCTGCAAGGCTTAGGATTTCCCTTGAAGAAGACACACTTGAACTATACATGCTGAAGCACAGTTATCTAACAAAGTAATTAAAATACACACAGTTTCAACAGCATTTTTGTCCCTTAGAGCTGGGGGGAGGAAACCAAGCCTAAATTACGACTCAGCCTGGAGGACCAGCCACAATAGCCTCTCTAGTTCAATATGCTTAAAGCCAAACTAAGAGAAGTAAGTAGGTTGAACAATTTGTTTATTGAAACTGCTCAGGCACTAAAATGACTTTATTAAATTTACTCTTAAGTTACACTAACATGAATTTGATTAATTGAACCAGTAAGGAAGCCATAACTAATTGCTAATTAGATACCCCACCAATGTATGACAGTAATTACTTCATCAAAACACAAATCACACAGCTTTGACTTTGAAGAAGCATCTGCTTGGATGTTTAAATGCTCCAAAAATCATACTGCTCAGGTTTAATCTGTTTTTAAGTTCAGGAAGATTTCCCCAAATTTAAGGGTTTGTGTTCCTATGCTGGTGGAGAAATCGGCTAAACGTGGGCAATAACATCAACAGAAACTGACAACATACAAAAGAAGTGTCATCCTGCTTAAGTCTAAAATAATTCTGGCATCATCTGTTATAAAATCTACATCTCAGGAAGTTTATTGTATAAATATTATTAAGCTATAAGGAGTATGTCTACATGAAATAGCAGTCACACTGGACTTCAGGGGAGGATTTGATGGAGGGAGTTAAACTGGTGCAGAACTGATGATTTTGACAAAACAGGTTATCAGCCTGGCAGGGTATTTGTTACACATGACTTTGAAAGCAGTAGGTGAAATTTTCTTGTCAACGTGATAAATGAGTGTTGGAAGTGTTACTGTCATACACTAACACCTCTTAAGATACAGGGCTTACTTCTGCATTGTTCTGGAATGTGCTAAAAAACTCTCAGCAAGGAATGCAATGATCTGGGGAAATCAGCACCATCAATTTTTACAAGGTACTATAGATCTGGCCAGGCTGTAGGACACTATTCCTCTGTAGCTTCCACAGCACCATGATGCTACATGCCCTGACCCCACAGCTCTTGCCCTCTCATATCAAGTCTCTAATACTGAAGACTGTCATCTCAGAGGTTCACAGTGTGCATGTGTACAGCAACATGTGAATTAATAACAACCTGCTCAATTTTTCCAAGGTTTAAGGGCATGGGATAACATAGGGAACAGGAGCTTCCTCAATCTAAGCTGCATTTGCAAATCTAAAGAAAAGGGTTGTTGTGGGACAGGCAGGGAAGTCAAAGAGGGTGCAGATGAATTCCTTGTTTATCAAAAAAATAGGTATGCTATTATAAATGGGGGGGGGGAGGAAGAAGAATACACCAAAGCTACAGAGATCTCCTTGTTCAAATCCATATCATGCCACATGAACGTATAAAGTGTCACCTGTCATGAGCTGTTCTAGCTGTTTAAAAAGACCCTGTCCTTACCCATGAAAAGCCCAAATCAAAGTTATTTCAAATTGCATTTAAAGATATAATAAAGCTGTAAGAAAAAACATCTCTCTGATGCCTCAAACAAGTACCAAGAGCACACAGCTGGAGGTATCAAAAAGTATTTCACGTCATGAAACCTACAAAAAAGATTTGTTTAACTCTCTCATACGTGCTTCTGCAGCTTTACTGGCCCTTTATTGAACAGATGTGCACATTTCCAGCTTTTCTTCTTCTTTGAAACTGTAACGTCAAATCTAAACAGCATTTAATGAATTTTATAACATCAAGGAAGAATAGTAATATAATACCAGCAGACTGTCAGAGAGAAGGGAGAAAGGGACAGAACAGTTTGTCTGAAGTGCTCAGCTTAGAAAAGGCCATAAGTAAGAACTGCAAATGTCCACCCCATCAACTACACAGAACCCATTCCAGAGTATATATGCTCCTTAAGTCTCAGGTTTATCAAGAAAAGCACTAATTCTGATGAAAAGTGACACTTAATTGGACTCAAGAGTTTTTTTTTCAAATCCTTACATGAGATAGGAAGAAGTCAGAAAAAAGAAAAACACTCCCACCAAAAAACACTTCACAAAGTATCGTTTCCTGTGCCAGGGAGCAATGCACAAAAGAAGATGGTATGTAGTTCACGTGGTTCAATTTCAGGTTAAAATAAAAAGGTAATAGCAGGCAAATGCACAAAAGGAACACACAACATCACATCATGTCACTCTTAAGACTTCTACCTCAGTGTCTCTAGACTTTTTCATGCCAGATGGTATAAAAATTCATTAAAAAACCAATTTGTAGGTTTCCTGCACAACTGTTTCTACTCTAGTTACAACAACAAAAAAATCTAAGTGTGTCAGTGCAGCAGTTTCTAACATCTTTTAATTCTTCAATTACCTGCTTTTGATTTTCCCCTCACAGTGTCACTGAGGGACTGCCATTAGAGGATGAGGAAATAATGGAACTGAATGTAAACCTGACATTAGAATTAGATGATGTGGAGAAGAACAATATTTGCTCACTTAGGGCCTCACATCATCTTAACTACCTTGCACGAGATCCAAATCCCTAACAAAAAGCAAGTCCATGAGACTGGCAGCTGCACTGCGTGTATAGGCAGTGCTGATTGAAGAGCTAATCCAAGTTGACACTAATCAGGGCAAGGAACTGTACAGCACACAAATGATGGCAGGATCCCATGTCTGCACGCAGCCACATGTGAAGGGTGCTACAGAGGAACAACCAAAGGCCTGGCTGTGATGTGCTGGCACAGGCTGGAGCATGCATCAGCAGCTGTCAGTGTGATCCTGTCGTAAACCAAAGTTTAGCTACTGAACCTACAAAGCCCACACTGATCTTTAATATACAGTCACAGGCTTGGCTATAGTGGTAAAGAGTCCTACCATACCACAGTCCTGTCTGCACTTTTTGTTAAGAAGGAATTACCTCTGCTGAAATATGTGACTAGAGTATCACCTGAAGAAAGGTGAACCTATTGCTTACTGCTACCAGCTTCCAAAGAAAACAATACTTAATCTACAACCTTGTCTTCAGGGTTTGAAGACAGAGATACATCGACAGATTACCTGGTAATTATTTTGGTTTTGTGACAGCCTCAGTTGACTTGAAGATGTGAAATGTGGAGAAAAGGAACTTCTCGATGCATTAGCACTGTTATACAATGTACTGGATGTGGTATGTAATGAGGTCCGTGCAGGCAAGTGGTAGTCTCTGTTATGATACAGAATACTGTCAGGCATGTCCCTGGCATTCACCATCTGTGAACTACAGCTCACATTTCTTCCTGGCCCAGACAAGGCTCCACTTTGGTTCTCTACCCGAACAGAACTGCTGCTTTCACAGTATCTTGAATAGCTTTGTATTTGTGCTCCCATGGATGCCAGCTCTTCTTCTCTGGCATACTCATCATCCACATCTCCAGTCTCCATGGCGATGGACAGACAGCTGCCCTCCCCCGAGCAGTGCTTTGGCGTGGCACTTCCTCCCACCACTCTTGGAGGTTGATCCGTAACCGCCAGCGAAAACACTTCGCGGATTTCCAGGTTTTGCGTGCTACAGGAAGGGTCCCTGGTATTAGCCCTTTGTCCAGGGGGCACATGGGATGTGAGAGCTGTGTGGTCTGGTTTTTGTAACCTTTGACATCCCAGAGGTTCAGCTTTACAAGGCCGGTGGCATATCATCGGTTTCTGAGGTAACACCAACTCTGCGGTCTGCACCGAGGAGCCACCATAGCTCTTCTTAGTGTGACTATATATGGAGTTGGCAGAGTTCAGTACACTGGTTTGCCTAGATAAAATAATAGTCTTTTCCCCTACTAATAGGGAAGCATTTTTACAGTGTGGTACTTGTCGTCCTATAGGGATGTGCTGCTGCTGAAACTCTGTGTCACTCTTTCCTGGTAGTCGTGGAATAGAGGTTTTATGTATTTCTGCCATCGAAGCACTTGTCTGTTTGGTGGCTCCTTGCCTACCAGATGAACTAGCAGGACTGTATATACCAGTTACTATTACATCATTATTAGAAGAGGTCCAAGAAGACTGCTGGCTTTGGGATCGAGCAATATTTACCACATTTCTAACTGCTGCTTCTGGAGGTACTGAGGGAGTAGTAGGGACAGTCCCTGGGGGAGTGCCTCCAGATTCTACAGCACTCTTGCTGCTCATCTTCCTTCGTTTATTGCCAACCCACGTCTGCAAACAACAAACAACAACGACAACAACAACAAAACAAAGCATTAAATAAGCAGAAAAAAAATGGCAGTTCCATTTTTTTAAGCAGATCTGATGAAATGTTCAGTGTTCAAGTTGAGACCTAAGTTTACAAATATGTAAATTGTTTACTGATTATGTATCATCTGAACAATACAGGGTAGAAATCCATACCTCTCCTGCTTGGGATTCATATACTAACACAGGTGAGAATTCTATTCTCAACATCAAGGCCCCAGCTTCTCAAAAATCCTGTGACTGTATCATGCCTCCTGTCTCAAAATAACCTTTAAAATTTACTTCATTGACACCACTTTGAATAACTCCCCCAAATTTAAGTTTTTAGTATCTAGCACCTTGGGGTGCAGAACCATCACTAAGGGACAGAGTTAAACTTTTGTAACCATGTAACAGACATGTAATCTTCAAAACTGCCTGAACAGAAAACTGACAAGTCCTGAATTTAGATGAGAGGAAGAAAAAGAAGAACTCTATTAGACAAGTACAAAACAATTTTGTGCAGTATTCAGACCTATGGACTAATCCTCCTCTGCTACCTGCACAAATCAAGATCTGGTGTCAAAACCTGATTTTGAAAGACACTGATAGACAAAATCAGGATGATCAGGACTAGATTCCAACAGAAGTTTGCCGTTATGGACATTTCCTAAAGTGACAATGACAGTAATGGTTTTGTGTGAAAGATAGTAGAGGAAAAATATTTTAAAAACACAGGTACTATGGCTGTGTGCACTTAAAATGGTAAAAGAACTAAAGTACTTTAAGATAGAATTAATCTGATAGAAGCCTCAGCTCTAACACTGGAAGTGTAAGCATCATCTAAGTATTCCCAGCAATTTTCACGATCAGAGAGACAAGACTTGCTCAATTCCTGCACCACAGTGTGTCTGCAGTGAATGTGAAGGCATAAATGAGCAGGACACAAGAGCCAAAGCACAAAAAGCTTTTCCATCTGCTTATGCTAGTTGTGCAATGGATCTGATATGCATCTAGAGATACGGTGAAACAGTTTTCTGCACCACTCTGGACATCACCTGCTGTACACCTAAACCCAAATCAAAGCAAGTTCTCAGCATTCAACGACCCAAACCAGTTGATTTAATCAATAGTTACCCCATAACTAAGTACCTCTCTTGGATTTCCACCTCAGCACATGAAAGGAGGAAAGTTTTCTTCACATACCAATACCTGCTAAGGAAGTAAATAGAACTTTCTACAGCCCTGCCATCCAGAACTATTCTGAAGTCTCCATTCCATTCTACTCGTTTTTGTTGTCCAGTTTTACTGACAACAATTTTTGGCCCCAATTTGAGGCATGATGTGTTGCATGCACTAAAATCTCAGTTACTCGGTGATAAAATTTTCCTTCTTAAAAGCAAGTTTCAATACAGAAAGTACAGCCACAGACCTCAAGATATTTCTTTTATTCCATAAAACAAGTTTTGAAGACAAATTTAATTTTTCTGTAATTTCTGCTCAGACAGTAAACTGTCAAGACAGAAATTATGATTAGAGACACTGCAAATTTTGGACCAGGAAAAGAGATTTCATGCCAATTTCTTCCAAAATTTTCCCTTGCAGTTTTCCTAAAAAGAAATTAATTTGAAGAAGTGCAAGTAACTTAGTAGCACTACTACTCACTTGGGATTAAAGCACAGTTTCATGAGACAAGTCAAATTTGCTGAGAGTCCTGTTCTCCTAACCATGTCCCTAGCTTGTTACTCCCACCAAAGCATCCACCTGAAGGATCACGGAGCACAATTCCCATCAAAAAGCACACAAACTGAATTAGTCAAATCAGAAAAGAGCAGAGAATTTGGTAAGATTAGCAAATTTAACTGGGTTGTTCTGAAGTAGAATAAATGTGAGATACCATCAGCACAAGAAGAAAGAATTGCACTGCTAGGAAAAAGGAAAGGCTACAAATGCTGCCATTTTTAGTACTGTGAGACATTAGCATTGAGAAGAATTATGTAAAGCTATATCTTTGGACTGAAAGGGAAGCTTCACATTGTTACTAGCTTGATAGCTATAGTATTGATTTGGGATGTCACAGAGGAGCTGTTAAGTAAAAAATATCTTAAGAAAAAGGACATGGATCTTGGTTTCAAACAAGCTTCCCAACTAATAAGTTTTAGAAGCACTTTTACTAACATTGGAAGCATTACTAGAAGCTTCCACAAGAGATAACATATCAGAAATCCAGCTGTTAAGAAAATTACCTGGAATTTAAGAGACCCTGACTTTATATTCCCACTTTGAATAAGGAAGAGCTGGAACTTCAGACTGTCCCACAATCCAGATATGCACCACAGAGGGACTGCCAGGGGTGCCTTGCTGCTAGTTTTGATCAGAAAGTCAATCTTAAACCTGATCATCATCTTTCAAGAGGTGTAAAAGAATAATAAAGTTGTAACTCTTTTGATACCTGCTGTTGTACTACGAGGAGAATCCCACACCAACTCCCTGGTCACTGCACTCAGCATAGTATTTGTGATACTGGGAAAAATCAGACTTGGAGAACTTTAGGACTTTATGAAGTCACATTGCTCATGTTTCATGTGAAGACAAAAAGCAATCAGCACAATGGTGCTAATATTAATAAACATAACCAGGCCATTCAAACCAGACACAAGCTAGAATACTTCTCTATTAAATTTGAAGAAGGCCAAGCGTTTTTGCCAGGAGTAACTCTCCCCCATGCCCTCATTTCGAAACGGTGAACGTATTTTTACATATTGCAGTAATAAAATATGTAGAAGTTTATATCAAGTCATAAATAGGGCTTTTCTTTTTTCCAACCCAGCTCACAATTAGAAAAACTGGATGTAATTGAATAGGACATGGCTACAGAAATCCTGATTCAGGGAAAGAATATATTCATGGAGTTACGGAAAGCAGAAAGGAGAAGGGTGAAGAAAAGAAAGGGAAGATCATGTAGAAATATGTCAAATGCAGGAAAATGCTGGGTCTGATTCCATCACACTTCATAAGTAGGAAAAAAGTTTAAGTCTTGCAAATAAGGGTTCAGTAAGGGTGGAAAATTAAAGGAAACAGGCCATGATATATCAGAGCAGTAGGAGAAACGGGCAGGGAAATGAAAACGGAGAGTGAGTGAGGACTGCAAGTAGAGAAGGGACTGGTTGCTTCCTTTAGGTCCTTCAATCAGAACAAAAATAGAAAAACAGGCCTTGACTGCATCAGCAGCAACCAGGTTCCTGTTACAACTGTTTGTCTTCAGCAAGTCTGAATTTCTGGCTTTCAGAACTTCGCACCACCTAGAGCCGCAAAAACAAGTTTTAATATTTCCAGAGTACTTTGAGGGAGGGGAATCCAGGTAGCAATTAGGGAGCAGGAGGGGTTGTTGTCAATACACTATTAGTACACTACTTTAAAAGCCCTAAACTGATCTGTGTTCTTCCTCATCAGTGTCTAGTGTTGCAGCAACCCCTGGAAGCTCCACTATCCCTGTTACTTTTTCAGCCAGTACTTCATGATTTCTATTTCTGCTCTGAGACAACAGCCATTTTGTTGTCTAGTGTTTCATAAAGGGATTATTATTTCCCTTCCCATGGAATTCATAGACTTTGCAAGAGCTCCTGTTAGCAGCAGTGACATTCTTCTTTCATAAGGAAAGAATGTATTCACTGTAAATAACCATGAGGGACCACAATATTTATGATTGTGACATGGAACACAAGTGTGAGAGCATGTTGAAAGAAATACTTTCACAATTATTCCTCCAGATACATTAGGTTATAGAAATTTGTTTAACTTAATAATAGTTTCCTAATAACATGACCTTTCTTTGATGTGATACATTGCACAAGGTTTCCATAGGGCAAACTAATTTGCAATTTAATAAATAATTTTTAAAAACCCAAACCAAAACACCATCAACAAAAGACAACCAACCCCAAACAAATAAACAAACAAAATCACTTCTTGTGCAATCCAGGCCCATGCTTGAATACAGCAATCATGCGAAGGCATTTCAGCAAACACAAACTATAAACAGGCTCACTGGATACAAACGAACACGTCACACAGGCATACTGAAGTCTGATTTAAGACAAATATGAAGTTAGAGACTCTAGTCCTATACAGATATTTTATGTAAAGAAATGAATGTGTATAACTTTAACATACAAAATTTGGAAGGCCTCAGTACTTACCCTGACTACACTGAAGTCCAGTTTAGTTTCTTGTGCACACTGTAATATGAGCTGAAAGCAATTTTTACTTTGATTTGTCATTCCATTTTCATAATAACGCTGTAATATCCTTTGTTGTTCTACAGTAAATACAGAACGCAGATTCATCTAAAAATAAAAGAAGATACTCTAGTTGGAATAAAAACTGTAATACTTGCAGAATGCACAGGCTCTCATTTATGCTTGTGATAACACTAAGTGTTGACATGTTTTCTTTACAGAGTCCTTTACCAGCACTTTTACTTACTTTCCAAAAAAGCTGTTTTAGTCAAGCATTAGAGATTCCTTTGTGATAGACTCAAGTTGAAGGAGTGAACTACATGTTTGGGACAACACTGACAGCCTTTTATAAACAAACAAATATTACATTGTGCTGCTAAGTCCAAGAGCCTCTAGTTTCCAAGGAAAAGTTTGTCCTTTAAAGAAAAAGTAAAGGCATCAGGCAAAACAGGGGAACACCAGCAGGTTTGATAAGGCAAGTCTGTTTCCTCTCCTCTATCAAAACTAAAAAAGACACAATCTGAGATAAAGGTGGCTGTTTAGCACAAGTAAAGTCTCCACTGTCTCCACCTTCAGACAACTCTACACTCCATTATGGTTCATCATGCTGCTTCTGCTGCTGTATCAGCACTGGTACTTCCCAGCTGCACAGTCACAGAGATCAAGAATCAGAACTGAAGACCAGCTCAGGGGAAGAAAACCCAAAGAGAGAGGCTTTAGGCAGTTCTGGTCCAGTCGACTGCAATCCTAATGCTCTAATATTAACATGAAGGAAGGGCCACCAAATCACAGCCTTCATTTAGAAAAGTTCAAGCTGCTGTGACACTGTACCCTGAGGCTATGAATCTGCCTTTTTAATAACATTAAAAGGTTGTTTTACAGCATTGTTAGGCCTGAAAATTCACGGCTTAGCTTGGAAAAGGAAAAAGGCTGAAAGTTACCAAGTACAGAACAGACTCTCTAATGGCAAACTGAAGTTTTACACTCTTGTCATACAGTCTACACAGGCAAATAACATAATCCTCTGGTTATATGTAAGAAGAGTCCCATCCAGCATACCAGGATTTCCAGAAGAGGGCCTTTATTTTGTCCCAAAGAGGAGGTCACCAGCTGAGACACTGCAGTCGCTGGCCAGGAACAACCCACATCTGACTTCGTGTCCCAGAAAGCAAAGAAGTCACCAGCCACAAGGTATTTTTAATACTTTCAGTACATGTATCAAATTAATGCAGAACAACCTAAAGAATAAGAAACCATACCATCATCTTGTTGGAAAATAAAAGGGATGAGGGAAACCTTTGCAGCTACTAAGCCTTGTGTTATTGTTTTTGGAACTTTTGGATGGAAAGGAAGAGAGCAGCAACACACTGAATCTTTGCACAAGAATTGCTTTTCATTTCAAGGAAATAATATTATTAAGGGCTCAAAAGCATAAGCAGATACCCATTTCACATTATTTATAGAGGCCCGTTCAACTCTAATTTAATCTATTAAGATCACATAGTGTAATCATCTTGATTAATAAAGAGATTAATATCAGTACTTGTAGGCCACGGTCCTGACTTGAGTTTACTTTCCTCTGTATGTCAACAGAAAATAGAAATATCACTAACTACTAATTTGTAAAAAATCTTGTTTTCAGTAATACTTAAAACAGAAGATGATTTTCCAATAGTATTTTTACGTCTGTTCCAAATTCTTACTTACCCTCTCAATCTAGTCCATTATTAAATACAACACCACCACCTGTGTTACAATCAGGCTTTGCCTGAGTTACACCTCCCTAGAATATGTACTCATTTATAGCAAGCAACAGAGAACACAATTATTAGCCCATTAACAAAATAATAAGGTTCATAAAAATCTACTTCTAAAGTTAAGAACTGTTTTCAGATCTCCCAGATGGATATGCACGATGGCGATGCCACTAAGTGATTCTTTTTCTTCCTGCAAGTTCACCAAGAGTCAGCTGTGTCTGCTGCTCTTTCAGGAACAGGGGTCCTGTTGTGTTGAGATCAGTTCCCACACGTGACCCCATCAGAAATAGTTCTGAATCTTCTATCTTTCCAGATGCAGACAAAGTCTGTCATCCAGCTTTTCCATACCCAGGCTCATCAAAAAGCAGCATGCTCTCCAAATAGATCAACTGCGATGAAGACTCCTCCAGTTCCCAGGTAAGTATTTAGAACCAGATCTGATGTGCTGCAAGTGAAGACCTGTCTCAGGCTCTTGACACATCTTTTAATTATGTGGATTTCTGTATACAAAGTCACTTCTGTGTTAAAATACTTTCACTGTTGTATTTGACATCTGTAGTTTAGATAAGGACAAGGTGGAGCATTTTAACAAGATCTCTTGATCTTCAGATAAAACCTATAGGCACTGAGTGGCAGACTTTGCCCAGCTAAGTTCAAGAGAGGTCACATTCTGGTTTAACAAACAATTAATTTTTGCAGTTTATGTAAATTCACTTGTAAATGCCTCCTGCCAACCAAAACATTGGTAAGATTAATAAGTTCTGCCTGGAATCCAGTCAAGTACAGCTCAGAGGATCTGTACTATCAGAGATAAAATGCTTATTTGGAATTTCTAAACGGTATCCTGTGTTGAAATAAATAAAAAACAACAACAACAACAAAACAAGTTACTGAATGTTTGGACACTCCATTAGAAAAGCACAAAAACCAAAGCCATCACGTGCTACAAAGTGCTGTCTCTGCATATCCCATTTCACAGGCAACAAGCTTGGTCAGACCCAGCAACTCACCTCCATTAAGCACAGTGAGCATTCAAACATCTGTAAGAACATAATGTTACTATCTATATATAATATAGACAATCTATTACATACTGTCTATAATAATAATACTGTCTTTTCTAAGTGGAATAAAAAATTAAAAGAAAAAGAAGAATCACTTTGGTCTATGCAGTGCTTGAGGAGACATAAAAATAGTCCAAGTGCTAAGTTATACAGTGGGACACCTGAGAGGTCTAAGGCTGGTAGGTGGTAAGAGTGAAGACAGGAGCTCCAAGCACTTCAGTCTCTCCAAGAATGCTGAGTAGGAACCTCACAAAGGACAAACCCACTAACACACTGTGACCTGTCACATCAGTTCCTTGTCAGATCAGATTAAGGTTATTCTTACAGCTGAACTTCTGTAGCTGCTTGAGCAACACTTTCTACAGTATCCACCTTCCTCTCATTCTGTGGCAAGGGCAAGCATGTGGAGAGGGGAGAACAGGGACAAACTAAAGCAGAGTTTGCTTCTGAAGTCATACTTTATGAAAACTACTTAACGTAACAATTATCTACCATAGTTTGCTGCAAATGTCTTTCCCCTTTGGTTGCTTTATTTAACATCCAAAATTAAGAATCTCTCCAGGAAGACCTAATTAAGCCCAGAGATGCATTTAGATACTAATGAAGAAAACTTTGTGTCAACAAGTACCCAAAAAAGAAAGAACAACAATAAGGAAATTGAAATAATACAGTATCAATGATCCTCTGCTTAGATGACAAATGAATTCAAGAGTTACTGAGCTGTTCTGCAAAGACTACTTGAAAGATCTAGAGGCATAAAAAAAAAAGGAAAAATACAGACACATAAGGGAAAAAACTTCTGTAGCCTGAAGTTGGCCTCCAATATATAGCATTACAGTCTTAGTGGCAAAAAGCCTCTAAATATTAAGATTGGTGAACCAAGTAAACTTATTTATAGAATACGTTCACAGTAGTTAATTTGAAAAATAGGAAATAAAAACTCAGTGATACCCCTTGCACTTCAAACGGTTACAGAAGCTAGTCTCAGACGTGAATTTACACTTGGCGCAGATATAAATCCAAGACAAAACTGCAACTACAATAAGAAAGCTCCTACATACATAAATAAAACAAGACTGCAGTGGGGACACCGTTACCACCACTTCAGAAACCTGAACTGCACCAACAGTCACCTACTTCACTTTCCACATCTGCCAAAATCTCCCTATTTCTGGCAGAGATGGAAGGAAAAGAAACCCGATCAACTAACCCCTCAACATGCACACTACCTGTGGAGACACAGGTCACACACCAAGCAACAATGTTTTAATAATTGCAATCTGTAGGTTACTGCCTTTCCTACACAGGCCAAAACAGCGATAACTACATGGCTCTAAGTGCAGTAGATTATGCTTGTGGTTGGATAAGTGCAACACACCAACCAGCTCATAAAACTAGGATTAAATATCAATGACTCGCAGCCCAACTGCTTTGTTCTTCACTGAGTACAGCACTTGTAATCTGCTTCTACCTATGAAATTCTGCCCTTTATTAGAGGCAAATTAGGCAGCGCTCAGTAACTTAGTAACATAAAACTATGACCACAGCTCTGCAAGTTTATGCCTCCCATCCCACTTTATTCATGCAAATTGACACTTCCGACTTCAACTCCATCGGCCAAATCATTTAAATGATGTACCACAAGCATCTGTAAGATCTATGTCAGAAAATAGTAACGGAACACTAAAATGCAGATTTACTCTAAAGGTGTGAACTGATTTGAGAACCGTGGGGACAACTTTTGGTCAGCGATGTATTCTATTAGCCATAACACCAAAAGCCCATGGCTAATAATGCGGAGGGAAAGGGTGGGGACTGTTAATTACGGCCCTGAGAGGGACACGCCAATGTGCAACACAAGCAGTTCCAGAGGCAAGACCCCCTCCTAGCACCATCAGAACACCGCAGGCGGCACCAACAGCGCACTTCTTTGCCCATCATTCACTTCCAAACACTTCAGGGATAAAATGTGACAGGGGCTGCGGCGGCGGGCGGGACCCCGCGGCGCACGCGCCATCCCCGCCCCGCGCACGCGCGCACCCGCCTCGGGCGCGCACGCGTAAGCGGCCGCCACACCCCCCCACA
>WBNH01004494.1:669787-771529 GCA_013401255.1 Urocolius indicus
ATAATTGCATATCTTTTACCAGTCTGGAGAGTCAATCAATTAGTAAACCTTAATGTGAGCTGAAGATGTTATATTACTTGAAGTCTTTCAGTAAAGTGCTCATCTTTACTTCATCTTTCCCACTTTATGAAGCAGAGGACGTACCAAGCTGGCTTTCCTCTGATAACGCACATCTCTCCTGGTGTAACTCATGTTGAGAGCTCAGCATACTTCCAAAAAATTAGGCTAATATACCAGGTAAATTGATGTGATATTTCCTTTGATTTACAGACAATAATTGTATGGTGGAACTGTGTGAATGACATCAGCCAACTGAGAAGAAGGTATATTTCCAGGTTGGATTGGTTACCTCCTGGCTTAGCTCATTGATGTCACAGCAGCACAGCATCTTGATCCACCACAGAAAACCTGTGCGAGGAAGCAGCTGAGGACAGGGAAGGGGCAGGAGGTATCCCTTTGGGTAGCAGCCCCCAACTGTAGTGGATTAGATGCAGTAGTAAACACCCTGAGTTTAGTAACACAGTCTGTTGGGAATACCCCATATATTTAAAACCCTAAAGCTTGTATTATGCTGCTTCTTCCCCTAGATAGATTCTCTTCCTCTGTGTGCCATCAGCACTCACCTTGTAAAAATTAAATAGAGCATCCATAAAATCCCTACACCACTTTTATAGAAAACACTGGTTTGATGGAACACTATGGAATGATTCCAGAGAAATTTGGTGCGTGTTCTTTTCACATTATCTCAGGCTTGGGAAACAAAAGTGGTGAGATAGTCTCTCTAAAACCCTTCAAAGAAGATACAGTGTTGGTTGATAAGATGCAGCTTATTAAACTCTTCTAAAACATTCAATAATAGTAATATTTAGAGGGCTCTTATCTGACTAACAGTGGGATCACAGGTCCATTTTCTATAGTTTATATCAAAAAGTCTTAGAATCATTCTTAAAGGAGACATCAGCTGTGTATTTAAGTTGTCAGAGAAACCACTATGTAGACTTCTGACTACATAAAAGATTTGTAGATTACAGGAACAGAAATTTGTCTTGGTATAAAAGATTAAGAATTAGAGTTTAAGCAGAAAAGTCTATGTCCAGCAATCAGAATATGAAAAGAAATAAGAGGTTGAAGGACATGTAAAACAGACAAATACCTGTAAATAATACACCTTTGCTGTAAAACAGAAAAATGCCTTCGTGCTAGTGTTAGGAGTGGAGTAGAAGAGGTGTGTTCAACAGTATACGCTTTAGAACACCAGACTAAACTCAACGATAGGCTAAAGAGGCTGCTGTTGTTTGCAGCAGTGGAGTGACAAGCTCCAGAAAGAACTTCATGCTATTTACTTTGTTGCCTGGTATTGCTTCTCAGTGAGACAAACCTTGAGGAAAAATCTATGGCAGGATGAAATAAAACAAACATTCTACTGCAACCAAATCCACATGCTTTCTCATTCACTAGTAACAGATTTAAATTAACTGGGGCTGGCAAATCAGGCCAGTGGTTTAAACAGTAGCCCAGGACATAAAAGGACTCTTTACATGAGGGAATTAGCATCAAAGTGAGACTCTCTGATGTAGCTGCTTTGTATTAGCTCATTAAACTAATTAGCTCGGCTTACTATTAGTTACTTAGCTCAGTATGGATTACTGATTCTACGTGGCAGAGAAAGCATTTCTCAGACAGCCATGTGCTGGTTTCTAAGGGCTGTGTGTAGGTATTTGCTGCTTTAACAGCAACTGCGGGGCACAGCTGTCCCATCATTGCCTCAGGGGATATGGAACAGGTCAAAAGCCCAATTTTTTATTCCACAGTCAAAAACCCGACTGTAAACTCACACAATTCTTCTCTTCCCCCATCCCAAGACCTTCTCCCTTTTCCAGAAGCTCATAATGCATTCAGATTTTTAGCAGATCGTGCAGGTAAGAGAAGTCTCTGTAATGATGCCCCAGAAGCATCCCAGAGAGAGGAGCTGGTGTGTGACCCACGGGTGATCCACCTGAACATTTTTGGCCATGCAGTCTAGAGCAATGGCTGCTACTTTCATTCCTTGGCTTTCTGACAGCTATAGAAAATGCTGAGAAAGCCAACAAGGCAAAACTCACCCGCTCAACAGAAACTTTTCTTAGGACAGCTTCACTCAATTCCTTATGCCATTATTCTGGTGAAGCCTAAAAGGACATAACCTCTAAGGCAGATGTGAGGGTGACTCAATAGAGTCAGGGACTTCTCAGGGAGGGGCAAAAGCAGGGAGAGAGGAGTACAAGAATGTTACACCAAACATTTTGTGTTACAATTTCGTGTGATGATTGCTGATCACAAATGAGTATTTTGCATATTACATTGCTGTAAGGCATTAGATCAGAATCAGCCAAAAAGGTACCTTGTCTTATCATTGTATCTGTCCCCTTGTCCCCAGAAAGAACAGTGTCAGACTTGTGCTTGGGAAAATGTATGGAAGAATGCAATATTGAAAAGCCTCCAGTTAAGTGCTTGACCCTCCTCCAATTAGGAAATTTTTGCTAATGTTCATCTTTGGTAAGATAAACCCTCAGAAGAGATTTATTAAACTTTAAGCTTTAGAGTGACCACAGCAAAACTCTACTTGCTCCTTTCATTTTACTGGAAAACTGTAACAACAGTTTTCTGAGCTGCTCCTCGGTCAGTTCTGAGGCTTTGTTTCCCCAGCCTCTCTATAAGAACACCACATCTGAGCATGCAAAGTGCCTTGCTAAAGTCAAGATATATAACATTTACTGCTTCACGTCTCCACAAGATTCATTATTCTGTCACAGCGGAAAGTTAGATTGGTTTGAAATGATTTATCCTTGCAAAATCCAAGTTACCTGTTATTCATTTATGTATTTCCATCAAAATATGTATGCCTTTCTTTTTTTGTATCGATATCATTGACTTTGCACAGGTCTGACTTGCTCTGAAAAGCAAATCCTTGGGCTCTTTCATAGGTTTCCTGCTTGAAGAACACTTGAAATGACAACAGAGATATTTGTCTTTTTTTACAGAAAGATCGTAAAGACACACTAAAGATTAGGAAGCTCAAGGGTGTAATTAAAGACCTGCTAAATCAGGAGGTTCCTTGTGAAATAGTGATGGAGTAAGGATTACAATGTGTAAGCCTTACTCATGTGGAAAATTCAGTGCAGCACCTTTTCTGCATCTAAGGACACAGCCAGAATTAGTACTCTTACAACATTTACAATTCTTCCATCTTATTTGAACTTGGTTTTGCCACATTAATTAAAATCAGTTGTTAATCCTCACCCAGTGCATAAACAAACCTCTCATAAACTGAATCTGCAAATATGTCCCGTATGCTAGTAGGCAAAAAGCTGCTGCTTTTAATTCCAAAAGATACAGTGTCATTTTAAAAAAAAAGATGAGGGCAAATGCTGTGAGATCAAGTACACAAGTAAAATAGCAGAAGCATCTATGTTCCTCCCTAGCTCCATGTTAATCTTGAAGAAGTGTGAAAATCTGAAGGATTCGGAGGAAATTCTTTAATCTTGAATAGCAAATAGTAAACGCGTTTAACATAAACACTTCCTGAAAGGACAGCATGGAGCTACTAGAAAAAGATAAGCCCCTCTATAAGCTCTTTAGACCATTATGCTGAAGCCATAGCCTTCACATGACCTTCCATGGTTTCCACAACAGCAAGATAAGCCAAAAATGCCAGTTCTGTGTTTTTCAGATTTAAGAAGGTAAGGAACTCCTTGAGACAGTTTCCATCCATGCTAGACTGATTCATCTATCAGTTTGAAGGTGAGAGTTTAAGACAAGGCAAAGAGCAGCAGCCTTTACTGCATTAATCCTATAATTCATAATGCAGTTGCACCACAACTGTCCTACAAAGCACTCCTTCCACACAATGAAAATGCACTACTGTCTTCAAGTGTTTAGGCTGCAAAATCAAAGTGTTTAAATTCTTCCTCACCTTTCATTCAGTATCACAATTAACTCCACCACCTGCCATCTTCAAAAGGCTGGCTGTATGTCACACTGATATGCTTCTTGACATTTTTGGAAGTGGAAAAACAGTTGTGCTCCTGAACTGTCAGCTTCTCAGTTTAGGTTTTTGTTTGTTTGTTTGTTTTTTAACATGAGAGCAGCAAGGGTTTGGGTTGGGGTTTTAATTTTCTGGTCTATAGCAAAAGACATTTCCATTCATAACTATTTCACAGAAATTATTTTCTCGTGAATATTTCTAAAAGCACAACTTGATTCCTGAGGTTTGATGAGACCAAGTACATCAGGTGAAGTGTCCTCCTTTGGAGAGAGACATTGTCTTTTGTAGATAAAATATCCTACTTTGTTCAATTGCATAGCATCGCATATATTCCGCAAAAAGACTGTGTAAGATTAACTCTTATCACAAACTGCTATTGCTCATTAGAAAATGATCCTATTAAGAAATATGTTTACAAAGTAATCTTCCATCTCTGTCTTGAGATAACAATAACATTGAAGTATTGATGATATGATGCCAGATAATTTTTCTTCTATACTAGCCCTTATTTTATCTACAAACCAAGGAATTTCTTTAAATGCAAATTTCTGGTTTCATGAAAGAAGATAGTAATTTCAAAGCTTTGCAGGGACTTTTGCATTAATCACTGTTTGTTCAAACAATTTCGTTAAATCAAGCCCTACTTGTGGTAGGACTGCATTGTTATTTTCAACCCCATTTACTTCCTCCATATATATAATCTTGTTTAATCTCAGCCCAGATAAAATGGAACAATGTAACATTAAAAGGAAGGGTTTTTTAAGAGACAAATGTTATGTAGTTTTCCCAATCACTGCCTCTATCTACTGGTAATATAGTTTGTACTGTTGGGTTCCTAATGGATGCTGCTTCTTGAACAACCATATCTGGAAAATGCCCTTTTATCTCTTTGGAGTTAAGACAGGATGCCAAATCTTTTTCAGATACAGGCCTAGCCGCTGTCACCCATGTTATCATAAGGCAATGCTGCTGTCGTGGTGCACTTGAAAGCAGCATTTGGTGCAGAAATAGAGTTGTCTCCTTTTTGAAGCACGATAAGAATACAGGAATGCAGGACAAACGTGTTGGATTATGTCAAAAGCCTTTTTAGCCTAATATCCTGTCCCTGACAATGGCTGATGGTAGATATTTTGTGTTAAACAGAAGCAACTCACATATAGAATGATCTGCTCATTTGTAATTCAGCAACCAGTACTTTAGATGGTAGAAATACTGTGTTTATCATGTTTTAATGCACCAAAGATGTCCTGAAGGAATTTGAGCTTCCTGGCAGTATCAATATATTGCTAATGAGGGAATTTCCAGCTATGAAACCTTAATTAACATTAATCATCAGTGTTCATCAGTATCAATATGTCCTTTTTATTAGCAGATATATTTTAGGAAACTATTTTGGTATTATTTGAAATGTCTAAAAGTAAATGCAAGCTGCGTTACATTAGTGGATATGTCAGTGTCAGCCACACTGTGAGTTGTGCTCTTTTATTCTGCAGTGAAGAAAACCAGGGCAACTCTGTGTTGCATTAAAGAGAGTCATATTTACCCTGTACTTTGGTCTGAAACCTTAATAAATCCAAAACTGCAAAAATTGCACTAGCACAAACAGCTGGTAATACATGGAGAATGATGTGTAAGCTACTTCCTCACAGAGTGACGTGTGTGGTCAGACCACCCTTGTCAAAGCAACTCAGACCTGTGATTTGGAGCTTCCAGCATACATTCAAATGCAACAATTTTGAGTCAAAGTAAGATTTGCATGACCAACACTTATGATCTGCTGATTAGTCAGCTTGTCGGTTGGTTTCCTCTGAAAATACTGAGAGAAAACTCAAAACCATTGTGTATTTGTAACTAAGCACCAAACTACTTAATTTGAGTAGATATGTGGCTAGATGGATAGCATGGATTTGTGAGTGTGTCTTAGCTCACCTGGAATGAGTCAAAAATCATTGAAATGAACATTTTGGGTCAGGAAAAGTGCCGTGGCATCTGGAAAGAACAGGCATATTCATACACTCTTGTCTTTCTCTCAACCCCATAGCACAGGACACTCTGTCAGCCCCTCCTGGGGCACCTCAGTCCTGGCTCTGAGTCTCTGCCCCATGGGGAGCACCTATTACTCCTGGCCCTCAGAGAGCAGCCACTTCCACTCTTCCCTAACACATCATATTAAGAGTAAAACAATCTTTTTGGTATAATGTGGGAGAATAAAAGTAGTAACTGTTAGTCTGTTTCAACAAAGATCCTAATGCAAAAGCAGCAGCAACCCGTCATGCTACATAGCTGATGGATTTGCTTAACAGACCTAAATCACCGTGTTTATCTTGGATTCACAGCTAATGAAAGGGTGCAGTGTGCTGCAAGCCATGGAGCTTAAGCTCCATTAACTAATCAATTTCTAACTCTGGGAATTAAAAAAAAGGGAGTGAAGCAGTGGTCAACACACTATCATGCTTTCAGAGAAAGTAGTACTTCAGAGCAGTTTTTACATCAATGTAAAAACTGGACTGTAAAGGACATGCCAAATACCACTTTGTTTGCTAAGGGACAACAGGGCAGTGAAACAGGGCAATGAATGCCTTGAAGAACTAATGTGCTTTTGAAGTATAAAGCACGGAAGGAAATACATTCATAATTGTTGTCATCAGTCAGAAGTCGTAGGCTGAGCAAATGGTCTGTTTGTGATGCTTAGCAATAGGAGAGATCTCCTTTGTATCTCTTGAAAAAGCAGAGAGGAAAGATGGCTTTGTGCCATACCACAAACATATTTTCCCCTGAGCTACTTGATATATCTACCAGCATGGTTCAATATTGGGCAGGTATGTCATTGCAGTTTGCAAAATCGGTAGCATAGTACCATTCCCAGGTTAATTATCTATGCCCTTCAGCAAGGATTAGAAAAGATTTAAAAGCATCTAAAGCCAGGGAGGATTCAAGAAAAGCAAACAGCCCAACTTCTGTGGCAGGCTCTATTGCCAGGGATTCAGCTTAATCAGGATCTGTGTCAACTGCATTGATAGGCCTTCATGGAAGTCATTTTATTTTAGGTAAACATTTGCAAGTGGACTTTTTGTATTTGTAGCTTCATTTGGGAAAGAGAGAGAAAGGAGTATCTTAGCAGCAATATTGTTATCTGAACTCTACAGAAACATTTAGACCTTTCAAGCTAAATGTCAAGTTGTTTCTATCCAGTCAAATTCTTGCAAATTTAAGCTAATTAGCATAACAACTTTCCAAGTCAAACCAGGCCCTTATGTTTTGCTTAAGTGGCATTAACATGTGAATACATTCTGATTGACACAGCCCATCATTTTCATGCCTATAGAAGGAAAAGGGGATGTTATGGACCCAAAGGATTTTTTATTCCAGACAAAAAAATTATTTATGGACAGAAATATAACTTTACAATGCAATTTTTTAGTATATTGTTATATGTTTTTCCTAAGCCAACTAGGAAACATGATCCAGCTGAACTGACTGTTAAGAAAAGGAACACAACTGACTAGGAAGCAGTACTCAAATAGTGGTTCTTTAAACTTGTGGTTCTTTAACCACAAGATTGGCACAACAGACACATGAACGATGAACACATGATTTCTAGAAAATGGAAATGTAATTCTTTGTTGTTTTCTAATGTCAGTCCTCTCCCTCTCCCATCAGTGTGCTGCAGAGACAGACCCTTTAATTGTTGAGCCTTGTGCTCTTGTTAAAAACTTTACTCTTGGTTACTGAAGTGACAAACTCTCAGGAATTACTAAGAGTCTTACTAAGTCAGAGTCTCAAACTCTCAGACTTAATAAACTCAAGCACTGGGTAAGCTGGTGTAAGGCCATGAAAGCTTGCCCTGATTTTTCGTTACTTTCTAGGTGCTACACTGGCAAGAAGTGCAGGGAAATTGAGATGAAAATCAAGTTGTACCTTAGAGCTTGATACAGCTAAAACTGTACAAAAGGGAATGGTTATTTTTAGCATAAAAAGACCTCTGCCAAAAGACCTCCTCAGTTTAGGGACCCTGTCACAAAACTCTTCTTATAAGCCACAATACTTGTGCATACACGTACTTACAATCTCATTTTATAGTTACAGAATGCATTCATGGACTGAAAAGTTTCAAATTATTCTTAAAGGAGGGAGTTTCCAGCCCAAAGTTTTTTTTTTTAATCACAGAATTTTATATGAATAAGCAGAAATATTAAAATGAATTATGCTGTGAAAAAACAGCCTTTCTCCTACGATGTTATAAATATCCGTATATACAAGCAGAATGTTCAATTAACATGGACAATCTGCTAAGTTTCATGATGATGTAGTGCAAGAAAGCAGCAATATAAGAAAATTGTCAACTTATACAAAAGGTGTAAGAATTTTCTTAGAAAGATCCATGATTATAGACAGAGATATATTATTAAAAAGATATGATGCAGAAATGTGATGAGTGTGACACTTTATCAGTAAAACATACAGGCAGAGTTAAACATAAGTAATGATGTGTAGTTTAGTTTAGAATGCAAAATTGATTTGTAAAAATAGATGGAACTAGTATTAATGGTTTTACATATATCTGAATGCTCTCAGTGGTTTTTCTCTTTCAAATTAGAGACAGCTGCACAGATCTCCTTCACTAAAGAGTTAATAAAATGGTAGCTTAGATAATGAAAAGTTATTATCCTGAGATTAGCCTTGGAAGAACTATGATGAAAAGGGAGAGAGTATTGCAACATAAGGTTTAGATTTTTATTTTAAAATGGAAAGAAAAAAGGTGTGAACAGGTGTGAGCAATGATGTTTCAACCAACATCTCCTACTCTGCTGCTGGGACTGCTTGCATGCTACAGCACTGTCCCCAGACTCACATCATCCGTCCCAAATAATGAGGAATTTGGCGACAGTTCAAAGTGAGCAGGGAGGTAGAATATGAGCTGAGTCAAGCAGCTGGAGCCCTGGTCTCTGCTAAACCTAGGGAGAAGTTTTTGAGCTACATTTATGAAGTTTTATTTTAATCTTCCTAATAATAAAAAGCAGCATCCCAGACAGCAAGAGGACTGGAAGTTGAATCCAGTCTGAAAATAGAGTGAAACAGTCACTATAATCATCGAGTTCTTCCAGACAGAAGACATGGGGCTCTCTAAAGGGACTGTGAAGTAAGGGTCACGTTCTCAACAGCTTTCTTGCCTGTCTCACCTTTTCACAGCACTGCTCACAGTGCTAACCGCCTATTGAGAGGTTTTGTAGCCAAAAATTGCTGCTGTGGCTGCCACTGCACTGAGCTTAAAAATAAAACCACAACAACTTGAACTGCAGGAGATGTTTTCCTTCAGAGAAAACCTTTGTCTTGCAGCTGATGGACTGAATTCAACTGCAAAAGTAACAGCAGCTTGAGGAACAAAAATAGTAAAACTCAGTGACATGAGGAATTGCTGATAGACATGCAGTGGACTCCAAGGGCAAGGCTTGGTCACGGTCATATCTATGTTAAAAGAATCTTGCCTCTTTTTTTTAGGATTTGATATTTTGATGCTTGCAGTCATTAGGTAGCATTTCTAATTATTCTCATAGAGAAAGAAAGCACCTTTAAGAGAAGAGCTAGAAATGCATGTTTCTTTGAAGAGTCTGCAATACAAGACAGACTCCTTATGGAAACTTGAAAAGAAAAAAGCTGTTACAAAGCCTTGGAGAACGTGGGTCCTAAGGAAATACTCAGTAGCTTGGCTATAATCAGAAATTATAGAGTGTTTAAAGAATTGCTTTAACTGTTGAAGACCCCTGAAATAAGGTCTTTAAAAATAAAGCTACTATTGCATGCAAGAAAGAGCAGAGCTGTGTGAAATGGAAAGAATAGAGGAAGAGTCCTGACAAGTGAATTACAGGAGAAAAAGTGGTTGCTAATGCAAAGGCTCTTGGTTAAGAGCAAAAAGCATGCTGCTGGGATATAGCAGAAAACATGACAGGACATATCAGCATCATCTTCTTGGTCTCTTTAAATGTCAAAGCATGTTAATTTGGGGAGGCAGGCTGGAGGGAAGAGACATTTTTATTTTGCATCCTTCTTTTGTGTTGGTGTTTTACCTGTGTCACTGCATTACTACAGAGAAGATGAACAACTTGTAGCTTTTCATTTAAACTGGATTTAATCCACCAGTCCTTCACACACATCAAGGGCAGTATAGGAAGATTCACATATTAAATTCTTGGAAATAAACATGGTGAAGGCTGCAGCAAAGGTTTTGATGTTACGTTAGGCTGGCAGGTATTAGCAGACTACATGAATTTTCTTTTTTTGGGCTTTCAGATTATTATATCTCTTTGTCTATTCACAATATTAAGGCAAGAAAAAAAAGTGTCTCTAGTCATGCGCTGGGAATATCTCTGTAGTCACTGTGCAGCCAGTCCTCCAAGCAAATATTTAGTCTAACTAAACATCATGAATTAAGAGGTTATTTGAGTATGAAGTAGGAGCATAATCTCTGAGGTTTTAACCAAGGCATTAGAAAGACCTAATAATAGCAGGGCTTTGCAGAGATGCTAAGATAAGAAAATGTCATCTTGAGAATGCCTTCAAGAAAAGCTTTGCCTATCACTCGTCACTTGGAAACATGAAAGACAAGTTTGGACAAAAAAACATACATAAAAATTAAGATGGCATAATAATAATTGTTATAATTTTATGAATCTGACATTCTCCTTGCCGGTGCATCCTGAGTGACCCCATCAGATATCTCTGCAAGGCAAAATGACTCTTTTAATATTTAAGACCATGTTCAAATATTTCTGTAAGGAAAATTTTATCACGGGATGACAGAGAAGAAGATGATGAAGTGCAAAAGAATAAGATGTGTTTTCTCAGTGGAATACTTCTCCACATCATTGCCTGGATTACACCCCAGTGCTCTCCTGGACACCTGAACTTGTGCTTGTCTCTGCCACCAGAGTGAGTGAGCCTCAACAACAAAACAAGTCTCACTTGTGACATTAACTAGACCATTTTCTTCAAGCAATAAATGTTACACAGAATATAGAGACCAAGTTCCCAGAAAGCATTAGGAAAATCATCAGGCAATTTTGTTTCGAAGCCTACTTTCCGGCCAGCAAATAACGAATAACAAGGGGATCTGGTATCAATAGTTTGGAAGTTTTATTGCTGTTGTCAAGTTTCCCTTTATTATTGTTTTTTTTTTCCAAAGTAATACAGTTTACCTAATGTAGTGAAAAGCAGATGGTTTATTGCTTATAAGTGGTTGTATGAATCTTGCAGAGGAGGTATATTGAACACTTGTTCTCTTTTTATCAAATGAATATTTCCCATTTATCTACTGTAAGAAGGGGAAAGGCAAATATAAATTATATTGTCTGCGAGTAGCATGGATATATAGACAGGAAATGAAGCATACAGTAGCAATAAATATTCTAATATTTTGTTTTCTTAAAAGAATAAAAGCTAAGTTAACAGCCGCTCATATTTTAAAATTCATAAATGCAAAGATTTTAGGGCCAAAAAGAGGAGTTATGAAAGTGTAGTTTAATCTACATAATAGCTTCATAATATAGGTCATCAAAACACATGTGATAATTTTGGCATCACAGTGACAATTTCTGTTAAGGTGGACATATTTTGGAAAGAGTTCGTCCAGTTCTGCCTTGAGAAATTCTTCTGTTGACCCTGTGACTGTTGACACTATAGGCTTTATGTTTTGCCAAACTGAATTAAGAGAGCAAATCCATTCTGAGCATGGAATAATCTGTCCAATGCAACAGGATCCCCTCTGAAGGTAACAGGTTACATGTGAGACTCAAATAGACTCACCACCAAGATATTTTCCTGTTCCTCCATAACCTAGTTACACTATCCAGTCAATTCTGAATTTAGCAAAACTCTGTAGTTATTCCCAGAGGAGTTCTGAATAGAAAAAATGACAACAAAGGATCTTTTTGCACATGTTCCCTGTTTACCAAATTGATGATGGCAAACTGAAGAGATAAATTATGCAGATGATGCACTTAAATTACCAATCCTCTCTGTTTTCCAGCAGCTCAGAGTTAAGCCTTACCCAAATATCTGTATCTTCACAAAGTTTGCTCTTCTGTGGGGATGAAGCTGTAACTAGTTCTGGTATTACGAGTCTCTGTGTGAAAGCATCCTTTTCCTTGGCTAGGTAGAAGCATATTTAACAGGCACTTCTTAAAGATGCTCTCTTCTTGCAGCTTTGCTTTGAAGATTGTCACAGTGATTCACTTTGAGTATGCTCTCTTGTTTGGAACTGTTTGGAAGACTGTAAACATGCTGGCAGTATTAGCAAGCAGACTAAAACCAGACGATCCTATTTCTATTCATATGAAAACATTTCAGTATCCTCTGTTCAGAAAAACACTTGCAGTCCTAGTCAGACAACTTGTAGTTCATCTTCTATGGGAAAGATTTATTCCTGTTGTAACTTCCTAGTCTCTTTACTGAAGTAGATGGATTTCTATTAGAGAATTATATTCTTTATGTTAATTTTTGTGTATGGTTTTAGATACCTTTGGCATTAATATACTGAAGGTAAATTTAAAACTCTGAATATCACTGCAGAAAGTGATATTCACATGTCTTGTGGCTAAGTAAAGGACTTCAATCTCAAGAGATGGCAGAGTAGGAACTTGTGTGAACGCTGAAATATCCTAAGAAAAAAAAAACTGTACAAAAGGATCTCAGCAGTGTCTAATGAATGATTATAAGTTCTTTATATTCTCGAAAAACTGAGTATTTCTTGCATTTTTGCAATATTAGCCTTTTAACCAATTTTTAAAAGTGTTTTAATACCAGATCAATGTAAGGTATTGTGTATTATCACTAACACACATTAATAAAACAGTTATATCACCTAATGGAGCATGAAAATGTAAATTTCTAATGAAGCTCTATGTAAAATCTGCACTATTAATACAATACCTCTGACTGAATAGTAGAGATGGCAATGGATTCTTATGAAAAAAACCTGAACTGTAAAAGGGAGTACCAGTAAACATCAGCAGTACAAATTAACTGCTTGCTTCCTATTTTAGAAGCCAAAAAATGTCATGCTTTCCAAGCTCAAAGTTTTCAGGAAGTTCACTTGGCTGCGAACCGACTCAGGTGAAGTCTCAGGCTAATGCTTCCACTCAGCTTTACAGCTTAACCGATGGAGAAAAGTCTTGCAGGGGAAAGTACCTCCTGGCTGCACAGGGCAAGGGGCTGCTGGGCTCGCCCAGCTCTGGGCTGGCTGGCGACAGGTCCTGGCGTGCAAGAGAGGAATGGAGCGGTGTGCGGTGCCGGTAGATGGCACTCCAGAACGGGCAACCTCAGCTCCGCGGGACGTGGCCCGCAACTGGAGGACAGTCAGGGCACCTGGAGAGAGGAGAGGGGAAGGGAGGGGAGGGGAGGGGAGGAGAGGAGACGGGTGATGCTGTCATGGAAAGAAAATACCTCCCGGCACTATCTGGTGTGTATGTTGGACAGGATGCAACATACATAGTATATCCAACCTATTTCAAAAGCAGCAGTACACTGATCTATGGTGTAGCACTTTCTTGTTGGGAGCTGGGAGTGGTCTTTTTCCTTACAGTCCTTGTATGGGCTATTCAAAGCTTGGGAAGCCTCATCTAGCTCTTCTGTGAGGACAGCCAATATCCAACCCTTCAGCTCTTAAGTTCAGAGGTAGGTAAGGCAAAACTCTGTAATGAAATAGGGATGCTTGCTGATCCCTATCACAAATGTAAACTGGGGTTTCTGTTCCTCACAGCACAAGCTTTATTGCTCTCACACAAACTGACCAAAAGCAGTTTTCTTACCCTCCACCTTTGAAACACAAGAGTCTCACGACTTACGATGCAAAGAAGTGATTATGTGGGAACAGCAACAGTCAGAACCCATTTTGAAACACAAACACTCAAAAACTAACAACTAGCTACATTTTTCATTTTTTTTTAAATGACATTTTTCACAAAAAGCTGCTGTATAATACATGAATGTTACATGATAAAAAACTTTAATGATAACCAAGAGTTCAACAGTCATTTCCTTAGATATTTTGCATATATTTCCTTTAATAATATAAATTCTAAATGCCTTAGGTTATAACATTACATACCACTCTTTCAGAGCATTCGTGAGTTATTTAATCTAAATCTGCATGCTTATGTTTTTTCATAATGACTATCAAATACACTGTCAAATGCACAGATAGCAAAAGTAATTGTTCCCAAATGAAAATGGCAAGAAATATATGATTGTTCTATATGTTATACTATGTTAACAGGTTTGAGCATAGTCGTTAATTGGAAAGTTATCACTGGCCATGAAATACACAAGAACATTTAACTGCCTCCCACAGTGACTATGAAAACACAGAGAATGATGGTTTAATTAGTAATCCCAGAGATACCAGGCTGTGCTCAAAAACTAAAGAACTACTAGCATTATTGCTGTGAAAGAGGGACTCAGAACCTTCCAACCAGTCTACTTAGCCTCAGGCCCTGGCTGTCAAAGATGATAGCAGTAATTATGGCCTGAAATTGCCAGATTATTTTATATAGGCCTTAGACAACAACGCTGCATCATATAGTGAAAGGTCTGTTTCCTTTCTCTGTTTCAAATGCTTTACTCTGCTCCAGTATCTATGCAGACTTCAGTCAGAAAGTATTTCTCATTTACATGACCTAGATAGAATAATGGTGAGAAAGATGTTCCTTGATTTTATTTTTTTTTCTAATGGTTTGCTATATTCATCCTGGAAGAAAAACATAATCACGGGAAAGCATCGTTTCTTTTATGTTGGTATTAGGATGCAATGCAAGGTAGATTATAGGATAGATCTAGGCAGAACTCTTGCAACAAATGGACAGAAAACCACAAGGAATAGCTTTAAGATTATACAATTTTGTTTATTTTTTAAAAAGTACCTTGTTTTTACTTTTCAAACTTTATGTTACTACAGTGACCTATAGCTGACAATAACTGTAAGGTAGGCAATGTAGCTCTACCACAGCTATGTTTAGAGCCGTGTCTGTAATGAGGACAATAGCTCAGTGTAATAGGTGGCTTATTCCGTGATTACTCATTTCAGTCACTACCTCAGCTGGCATACTGGAAAACCTATATTAAAAAGTGCTATGAACTGATGTGGACAGTGGTTACAGAAATAGTCTGAATGCATTTTGACTCCATTTGACCTTAGCTTTTGCTCACTTGTAACCATAACTGAGATCTTTGGTTTGTCACATGCTCCTTTCCTGATCTAGACAAGACTTCCCATGTTTCTGTGGTACTCTTACATGACAAGGTGTGAGAAAGAAATCTTTCTTGAAATAACAAAGCAAGAAGCGGAGGAAATATCCACATACAATCATCGATGGGCTGACACAATGAACATACTCATGAGGTAAGTCAAAGGAACATTTGTCTGGGTTTGATTTGATTCATGGCAAACTATAGCTATGCGTGTCAATCTATGCCATGGATAATGAAGCTGAATAAATCACCTACTCAGGAGAGAAACTGATATACTGTTTTTAACAACTTTAAGTATTTTATTCCAAGAAGTAGAACAAAAAGTAGACAGCTGTCCAGAAGGTTGTACAATCCCAAGACAAAGACAAACTGTGCCTAGTAATAATAAAAAGACAAGAGATTATATAAAAGTCAAAGTCTTTCAGATAAATTACAGTTACTGTCTGAACTAGCATCATGATGGCGAATAACAGCGTGAATAAATAAAAAAGCCTCAGTAACAGGACATGAAAAAGTTTCAAAAAGTTCTGATCGGAAAACGGAAGTACTGATTCTAAAATAATAGTTCAGGGGCTATTTTGTCATCCAAGAACAATTAAAATGAGTGGAAGTTTGCCCACTGACATTGATGGGCTTTGAATTCAGACTCCATCCTCTTTCACAAATATGTCAAAATAGAAATAAGAAGTCTGCCCAGTCAAGCATGGGTAAGAAATGTGAGACAAAACAACATTGACAGAGCATCTGTCAAATTACAGAAATTAGGGAAACAGTCCAAACAATAACGAATGAAGATCACTTACTGTAATTGTGTCCTAATACTAAATTAATACACAACATAACTTATCTCAAATTCTTCCATCCTTGTATTGAACTTGAAAAAATTTCTGAGGGGTGATCATTGGGTGAAAATAATTTTAAGAATGCATAGCCCCAAAACAAACAGCTTGTACAGTTTCCAACAGCTAACACAAACATTTATTCTGCGTATCTAGTCCCCTGTTGCCTAAAAAGAGAAGTATTATGCATTTGAAATGTTTGGCATTATTATATCTATTGTAAACAGCTATTTAGATGGAACTAAAGATACTGAAAGTGGTCTTCCAAAACTCATAGAGAAAGCTCGCATGCTGTTCAGCTGGAAACAGCCTTCTTGAAGGAGAATTGATGTGAATCCTTTTGCAAAGGAGATCTGTGCTCTGGACACTCCAAATACATCATAGAATACTAATTATGCTACTTCCCAAAATAAAAGAAAAATAAAAAATGATAGAGTGCTTCACTGAGTTGGGAGTGGTAAATGTCTTTGGAGTCATTTTGGTGGGGGTGGTGGGAGTGGTGAGGGTGGGGAAAGGATACCTATCTGCATCATCATATATATATATATATTAAAAGTAGAACCTTGAAACAGTACAGCTTAAATATTTAATTTGCATTTTCTGTTTCCCCTTGGGAGAAAGAGAGGACAGTTCTCAGCCTGGGTAAATTAATAGAGTGCTAGTCAGGTGAGGCAGATATGGTAACAATATCATTGTCTTACACTAAGATGCTGGTGGAACTTGGAGCAGCACAGGAAGGAAAGGCACAGATGAGAGACTGCTGAAAAGAAAGGTGGAACTGCTTTGTTCTGTCTGGTTTTTCTTTTTTTTTTTTTCTTCCAGCATCTGAGTTTCTTCCCTTAAGATAAAATAGTGAGGCTGCATATCTTAGACAATGGATCAAACAGAAAGCACACACCTCTTCAACCACATGATGCAGAACTTGTGCTGCATGAGGCACAAAGAGTCACATATGGGTCCAAAAAGCAGTTTGACACATCTCATTAAAATGTTTCACCTTCATTTTATGAAGGGTAGTAAACTTCAGGATTAGGATTTTTATTTCTCCCTAACAACAGGAAGAAATTGACTGATGGATCCAGTGCTTTGAATCAAAATACTTGCTATACTTGTCTACATTGAAGTGCTGTAGTAGTAAAAAATGACTCTCTGATGTTGTCATTCTTTCACTGCAAAATGAGCAGAAGGAGGAAATATATTGGCTCTGAATGTGGCCAGAAAAAAAGAGTTTTCTTCCACCAGTTTTTTCTTGGGTAAGACTTTTTATACTGTGTTTGACATTCTGAATTGCATGATTATATAGTATAAGACTCCAGCAACATTTTGCATTGTAAAGATGGAGATGCTCAGCATTTTGCCAGATGCCAAGTGATATTCTGATATTTCTATCTTCACTTTAAACTGAGTGACAGTCAGCATATTCACAATGAAGCCAAGACAATCTGCTATTAAGTTACAGTAGTGATATTTTCCCTGATGAAGATCCCAGAGCTTGTTGCAATAAAGCTCCTTGAAACTCACTGTCTGGAATAGCTCCAGCTTGAATTGCTCTCCGTGCAATATAATTTTACATTTGTGCCAGTCTAATAAGTAGATCACTGGGTAGAAGCTTTTGTAAGTAAGTCTATACGTACTGCACCATTTCCTGGCTCTGTGCTCCAGCGTGTTGCAGGCTGTGTGCAGTGGGGGAGGTGCCAGAGCTGATCAAGCAGTGTAATTTTATACATTACTGAATCAGTGCAGGAGAAACCTGGAGGGACAAAGCATCATCTTCTCTTTGGACTGCACTGTAAAAACGTACAGCTCTGTTAGCCCAGCCATGCTCTGATACATTTTTTTCTCTCCTTTTTCTGATTTTGGTGTGAATGATAAAGTGATCTGATGATGGCTCTCGTTATGGAACCTATTAGCAAGTGGACGCCCAAGCAAGTAGTGGATTGGATGAAAGGTATGATCATTTATTACCATGTATTGTCTGTACTTTGGATCCTTGCAATTTACACATCTGCTTTTGTATTCTTTGTTTTGGGAGGAGTTTATTCAGTTATAATAATCCGTATGCTGCTAGGCACAATAGTTTTTAAGACACGACTGAGGAGAGAGGCTGTTTAAGCTGTGCAGCATGTTGTTGGGATTTCTGCCGAGACCTGAGCTGGGATCAAATGCATTTGTGGTAAATGCAGACATAAAGTGTTTGTGTCTCATGGCTCCATTATGCACTGCACAGTGTAACATTATTATGTTTTGTTGCTTTAAATTTGCCCTGATTAGGTCTGTTTTGCTCATATCAGGTGATCTGATGCAGTGGCTGTGCAGCACTTGCACGTAGTTTAGGGTACCACAAGGAGCATAAGGTGCCGGTGGCTGGACAGAGGGATTCTATTTGTTTAGGGACATGTCCTGATTTCTTCAGGCTTCCCAGCCGCTCTTACTCGTGCTGCCGTGGAGCCAGTCGCACCCGCGGCCCCATCCCTGCCGGCACCGCGGATAGTGCAAGCCGCAGGGCGCGCAGGGGACGCGCAGCGCTGGGCACCGCTTCGACAGGGAAACTCTTCCCGATAACTTGGCAGGAGCAATGATTTCCTAGCACGTTCGCAGTTTCACAACACAGCCATAAGCTGTGACATGTTTTGCCTTATAATGCTCGTCTGTGCTGCAAACAGACTGGTTTGGATGGGCGGGTGAAGAACTGTTTGTGCTGATAAGCACTTTAAATTTCTCCTAAGTGGGGATAAATGTGTTTCCACAGTAGGATGCAATAGTGTTACCATACACAGCTTCTGATGGGCTGTTTGTCTTAGAGACAGTTTCTGCTAGAAGGGATCTCCATTGTATAAGAAGAGATGCAGATTTTGTTTTTATGTTTCTCATGGAAAGAATTTCTGTAATATGATTACTGAACTTATTGGAATGCTGAATTGGATGCCCACCTTAACATCCTTAAAGTATTTGAAGTGTTACCATTAATAAGGGAATGGGTTTGATTTCACTTTGCTGATGTCTCCAAACTTAACTGAAACTGGGCTATGTAGGTGCTCCTCAGACACATTACAATTATGAGCAAACTATTCTTTTACAAACACCCGGTATTAGGAAGCTAATGGCATCTAAGGGAATGGGTGTAGGTTTTTTTTTTCAGGTGTTTGTGAACTCAGGTTAATTGAGAAGTCTTAAGCAGGTCATTGGGATGGATCTTGAGACCATTAGATACAGGATTTATTCCCATACTCAAATGTCATTTTTTGAAATAAATTCCTAACGTATGTGCAGAGAAGAGTTTTCCAATCTACACCTTTATTTTTAGAACTTAAAGATTTAAAAAGTTAACAGACTGTTATGCTATTTTAACTCATTACTTGATTTATAATGTAATTTAAATGTCAAAGTGTGTATAATACTTGTTGCTAAACTGAAAAATACTTCCTGCTGCTTTTTATCCTTTTTGATGTAAACTACTTAAATCTTGGATAGCGTTATTCCATGACATGTGTAGTGCATGTGATAAGAAGCAAGAAGGTGCTACCAATAAAAGGTTTTTAAATGTATGGAGTTGCCCAATGGTTAAATTTCTACACAAAGACTGCAGACTACATCCATAGGGACGTCTGGAGTAGGCAGTGTTATCAGTTGTGTGCCTCCGGGCTTAAGCATAAATAAGTACAATGCAATGAACATTGAAATATTCACAAGGTATTTTCCTTGCTAACTCAAGTGCTACAGATCCACAAACAGTGAAGTTGCACATTTCTCAATTTTTACCAGGCTAAAATTAATTATCCCTTCAATTGTAGCCAAAGACCTAATAGACACAATTGGAAGTATACCTGATTTTTTTTAAAGCTACTTGTAAATCCTTTACTTTAAAAAAAAAATGCCCAATTGTGGCCAATGCCATTTACATATCTACTGTCTGTCAGCTCCATTAGCTAGAGTCATTCTGCTAAATAGCTATTAATGCATTAGAGAGGTCGAAGGTCTGCATGGGTAGTAATATTCAAGGGATAAGGTAGCAGCTATGTATGTTTTCTATAGTGAAAGGTACACTTTCACAGCATGAAAAGATAAAGACATTTTAGAAAAATTATCATCCTCTGAATGTAGAATCTTTGCTACAGAAAGCAATGTGTCAGTAAACAATGTAATAAATATTGCAAGTGTAATACACTTTTTTTTTCTTAAAACTTTGTAGTAGATTTGCTTTATTTTTGTTGTGAATTATAATGATTCATAGGGAAATTATAGTCACATACCTTTTAAACTTGAATTTACCATAATTACTTAAGCTATAATAACTTATTTTCACAAACTTAACAAAGTGCGTGGTTTGAAATTAACTAGCAGTAAGTACCAGCAGAGTCAAATAATTGAAGGGAAGATGGAAGAAAGCTACACAAATGAAGTTAATTATTTGAGACCAGGCTACACAGAATGTGTCCTAATTACAGTGTGCTGTTATCAGAAGAAACTGTAGCCTAAGCCCTAACCAAGAGGAGACATCCTTCTGTTCGTTTCCTTAAGGAAATGTTACTTGCCAAAAAAGTAAGAATCGGTAGGCTTTAAGGAACATTATTATGACAGGTTGGCATCTTGTATTTATCCACAGTTCCTTTCTCGAGAATGAGCTCTACTGGAATTTAACTTAGGAACTGCATTTGATGGTGTGGACAACCTGAAAAGGCCATGCAAGTCTTTAGAAATGGATTCTTGAGGCTTATAGAGAATCCAAAAGTTAAAACTCTAGCCAACTTTGTGTTAAAGAAATTGTCTTTATGCAAAAATATTTTTTAAAGTTGAGCAAAGACACATCAGAAGGCACTGTGTTGAAAAAGGAAGTTTCCAAAAGGAGCAGAAAACATCGATTGTTAACGACACTATTATTGTTTGTCAAATTTTCCAAAATTTTAAATTTACTTAAATAATTTTCCTTCCAGAAAACCAACCAGAATTTCTCCTGATATGTGCCCATTTCTTACATAATTTAAACATTTTTTCTTCCGTGTATGTACTGTAGACCTCAAAGTTACTTTAAGTGAAAGAACTTTGCCTTGCTCAAATTCTGTTTTGGCACTGTTGGGAAAAGAACTATTACCCATAAAGCTCACAGGTACATTAAGAATCAGAGCAACTTGGTCAGTTTTTCTTTTGATTAAGTTTAACATAATAATGTGAGTAAATGACAAACTACACATCATTATTTATTCCATAATGCTTCTACCTGGAGATTTTGATTGCTTTTTGGCCTATGAATGTGCTGCGAAACTCAAGGACACTTTGTGGCTGCAAACAGGTTTTCAGCAGGAGCACTCCTAAATCAAAGGCCACCAACTTCAATATGCATTCAGGCACTATGGAAAATAACCCTGTACAGAATCTGAGGCACAAAGGGGAGGTAAAATGTCTTACTGTTGACTCTTATTTGCACTTAGAATTAACAAAACCATGATTATTTGTGTTTTCATTGTAAGTAGAATCTAAAAGGTATTCTCTGTACTTTTAAAGATTTTATACTTCCTAAGTGAATAAGCTTACAAGTAGGTCGTTTAAAATGTGAACTCATTTACAGTGAAGTGACACTGCTGTCCAAATAAATGCCAATTTTTCAAAACCATCCAGTGAAGTGAAATGAAATACAATGCAATGAAATACAGCTGTGACTTTCAGAGAACAGAATGTTATTAAACTGCTGAAAATGGAAATGAAAAACCAGTTATTTCTTAAATACCTGTAAGTAATAACTCCACATGGAGTCAGTTACTCAAAGTCTTGAGGACTGACAGTAAGATTTGTCTCCAAAGACAGCCTGCAGTGGAGGTTTCTCTCATAATGAATGCCCAGCTTTGGGTACTCATTTCACAACTGCAAGCCATTTTTCCCCCCTAAAACTAGAATTTCTTCACTCTCAACAGGAGATGCAGACATGAAAAAATAAAAATTAATTCAGTTGGTAAACTGATTAACTGTGCTGCACTGATCCTGTGCAGAATAATTATATGTTTAGCTGAAGGGTTTTCCTTAGCATGTAATTCCCTGATTTCAAGCTGGCTCATAAAAGAGAAAGGAAGGGAGGGAGCAGGGAGCTGAGAGCAGGGAAGCTGATGACGTGAGTGGACTTGTTAGCATTCATGTCACGCAGAGCCCTGGCAAATCCCTTCTCTTCTTTTGCTTTTTATTAGATCACTACCTGTTCTGTAGCAGTATGTCGTAACCAGGGAGTCTCCTCTATTTACAGAATGTAATATATAAAATCTTAGACTGTACTGGAGACACAGCTAAATATTATAATGTACTGCAAAAGCAGCCTCATAGGTACTGTGCTGGATGATACTCGGCTTCTTTGATCTCCCTTTCTGACCTTAGAATCCCATAATCCAAGAACTTGACTTCACAAGATGTAATTTGAAACTTGACTACATAAACCAGGTCATATCTTATTTAGAAAAATGCAGGTTTAAAAATACCTTTTCAATTCTTTCTGAAGACAAAGAGGTTTGGAAGAAAACTGAGGTCCACAGATAGAGATGCCTTCAGAATCAGCATTGAATTTTCAAGCAGTTCTAAACTAAAGGTTTCATTATTTTCCTTCTACTCTCACCAATTTAAAAACTGAAACAAAATTTTCCCTGTTGTGGGTCCCCCTTGCATTACCGTGTTCCACTAGTACCACATTTCCAGTTGTCCCTAGGAAGTCACTGAACCAGAACTGTCTGCAATTCCTCTCTGATTCACAGAATCACAGAATCCCAAGGGCTGGAAGGGACCTACTGTAACACATTTTAGTAATAAATTTTGGCAACAACTGCTTTGTTGAATGTTGTAAACTATTTGCTTTAAAGGGGTCTGCAGAGCACACCTCAGAGTTGACTGCTTTGCAGTATAAGTGGTTAAGATCAGATTTCACAGAATCTTAAGGGCTGAAAAGGTTCTCAAATAATCATCTAGTCCAACTCCCCTGCCAGAGCAGGATCAACTAGGAACATAGTAGATCACACAGGAACTTATCAAGCTGGATTTTGAATGTCTCCAGAGAAGGCAACTTAACAATCCATATGAGCAGCCCATTCCAGTGCTCCATCATCCTCACAGTGAAGTTTTCCTTCCTTGTGTTTCTTTGGAACCTCTTATGTTCCAGCATGTACCTGTTGCCCTTTGTACTATCATTGGACATCATTGAGAAGAGCCTGGCTCCATCCTCCTGACACCTGCTCTTTACATATATGTAAACAATAATGAAGTCACCCCTCAGTCTCCTCTTCTCCAGGCGAAAAAGAACAAGTCAATACTAGGTTTCAAATGTCTAAAGTTGAAAAATCTTAATGTTATATCTTATAAGATGCTATAAGAGTTTCATCATCAGAAACAAATATATGCCAATTCCACTTTCAGTAACACTTTACAGAAGCCCCCTTCCTTCCAGCCTAAGAAGTTAAGATACACAGAGCTCAGAAAACTGACAGGACGACTAAGACCCATAACCCTCAAGGCTTTAAGTATCATCATTTTTAATTCAATCTGTGTATCACTGGCAGCCTGGACAGATAATGAAACCCTTTGCTGAGTCCCTTACTCTATTTTAGGCCTTCCTAGTAACCACACAGCCATATTTAGTGCCATGGCAAGCTGACCTACAAGCTGAGTAGAGTGTTGTACAAAGACCTCCATATATCAAGTCTAGCTGTAATATTCTATGGAAATTATTTGGCAGAGTTATTTCTGTGTCCTTATCACTACTACCTCATTTTTACTTTTTGAGAGCAATTAGAAACTGGTCTATATATCTTCTGAGAACCGACTGGATTAGCATTATCTCCATAAAAGATTTCAGCAACATTTAGCAATTTAATGGTCTATATTTATTATCTGGAGATTTAGGAATATATTAAAAGAATGTAATACTGCTTGCAGAGGAAAATCTGAGTTGAATGAATGCCTCTCAAGTCACATTTATCAAGAGTAACTAATCTTCCAGGTCATTATGTAAAGAAATGTACTTCATTGTCTTGAACCTTTGTATAGGTAGCCAGACACAATTGTCATGCATTGCTATGTCTTGCAACCTTACCATATGTTCTTGACACATTATGCAAAATCCTCACCTTCAAATTCTGACCACTATGGGGAGAACAGGGTGGCAGTGAAAATTCAGAAGAGATCAGCCTTCTCTAGAAGTTTGTTCTTTCCCAATATATTTTATTGGGAAGCAAAATTCAGAATAAGTTGGATCCTGTGGATGACATTTTCAGATCACATTAAATGAGGCAGTGTATGTCAAGAAACTGCAAAGATACTGAATCTTGCTGAGTGATAATACACTTTCCTGGTTTCTTCCCTGACATAATCCTGACAACACTTTCTTGTCCTCCTAATTCCTAATTATGGTTTTTTTCTTGCTTTGGCAGGAATGAAACCAGCACATGGACCATGAAATTGAGAACTGTGTGTGTAACACTTCACAGTTACTTTTACAAGTTAATAACATGTATTTCTTAGAAAAATAGCAAACCATACTAGTGTTAAAGCATTTCTGTCTACTTCAATTGCAAAGCTGTTTGTACGACATGATACTTTACAGAAAAAAAATCCATTATGAAGAGCATATTTATGCACGGTCTAGATGGTGGAGTGTCAAGCAAAGTTCTATTCCAATTCATGTGTCTAAAAACCAGTGTGACGGCAGCTGCAGGCTTTCTGGGGCTGTCCTTAAGGTAGTCTCCTATCCATCTGGGTCAGATGGATGCTTCACGCGCTTGATTAAAGAAATAGTCCTACCTAATGAAGTTTCCATACATCTCTCTGTAACGGTTTAATGTCTTGTATTTCTATTTGTAATGGAGGAAAAAATGGAAGAGGTACTACAAATTTTGCCACACTTGCATGTGCCAGGAAGGTAAAATATGTCACAATTTGTTCTGAAGTGTTTTGCATAATTGTTTTAACACCTCCAAAGGTTTTAAAGCTAAAAAAGAAAGAACTTATGCTTTTAATTTCATTCTTTATGACAACAGCTGTCCTGCCATGCTTGCAGAAATAGGGGTTGTGGTTCTGCTGGTGAAATGAATGCCTATGTTGATATGATTCTATGATTGTACTTAATAAACATCAATAGTATAGAATATTACTAAGCAATAATATACATTCATCCTACTCCTTCAGAAAAATGTTGTAGATGTCTTCTAAACACTACTTTTGTAGTTTAGGTTTTTTATAAAACATGAAACTTTCTCCTGGTCCCTGCTGCCCTTGTAGGGATGAAAGGAATTGAAGAGATGAAGCTTTATGAGTTATCAAATTCAGGGAGATTAAAAAATGGTAAGGTTGCATTTGTCAAGAGCTCTAGTGATGAATCAAAATGCAATTATTTCTGATTAACTAATACTCAAACAGCTCCCAGCAAGTATCCTTGTTGACCTTCTTTAGAGATGCGCTCAGAAGTATTCAAGGCCAATGCAATGTTTGGTTTTTCCTACTCAAATTCTCTACTGCCAGTTTTCCAGTAAAAATGAATTATAGAAAGACTGCAGTGCAGTTTAGTGATGATGTAGGTGACATTTTTTAAAATAAAGGTGTAGCAGATATTAATTTTACAAAATACATTCAGATTTATACCCTACAAATGTGTACACCTTTTTGATTCTAAACTGTGCAAAGCCTGGAAAAACTCTACTTATTTCAGGTGTTCTTAAGGCAGAAGTTGAGTCTTCTTTCTGTAACTGTACTGAAACTACTACAACTATAGAAAGTATTAATTTGACACATCTGTTTTTCAGTTTACATGGAAAACTACCTCTGCTTGAGTTGAGACAGACAGTAGTGTCATCAGCCTGACAGCTCAGACAGAGCAATTATCACTTGAATGAAGAGCACGTTATAGCTCTCTCTCTACACCAGCTTGCCCTGTTCTCTTTCCTCTCTCTCCTGTTGTTTATTCATATTACTCTCTAGTGGTATGTTTCTTTCCTTTCTCATAATCAGATGGAGAGTAAGAATCAGATTGTGAAGTCATTAATTCATTTAACATTTTCAAAAAATTTATCTCTGGCCTGCAGTGATTTGGAAGTGAATTGCATTCAAAATCCAGAGGAAGGCAACAAAGGGAGAGTGATGGGAGAAAAGAGTGGAAGAAACAGTGTGGGGATGATAAATTTCCTTTCTCTCCTCCACTTAGTATTCTCCAATCAGCATCTGGTCCTGTGCAGGAATTTTTACTGTCCGGTAGTACAGAGTTGAGGTGGTATGTTAAACAACAGAAAGTTCAGCTGGTGTACCATGTTGTCTGTCCTGAAGTGCAAAGATTTCTACTTTTTTCTTTTGTTTTGTTTTTAAATAACAAAGATGTGTCCATGTTAAAGCATTTATATATAACGCATTATGTACCAAGTGACACAACAGCAAGTTCTAATCTCAAGCTTGGCAAATTGCTTTTTTTATGTTGCAAATGTGTGTATTTCCATCAAAATATTCTTTTATAGATAGCTACCATTTTGACAGCCTCTAGAGAACCCTAGCACAGCTTCTAGTAGCTTTAAGGTGCAGTTGGAAGAGGGCATGGCTCTTTCATTGATTCTACATTAAAATCTATTGTGGATATCAAGGATGCTACGGACTTCTCTTTCAGGCTATGAAATGTTGCTTCCCTGGAAGACATGGGAAAAGTAGTTCAACAGTGGTATCTATTTATGAAAATTGTTGCAATGGATAGGAGCATAACTTATTCCTTAGATAGGAATGTGCTACAGTGGGCACATTCCTAAAAGCGGAAAAGATATATGTAGGCATCTGTTAATGATCACTCAGCATGAACAATGAGGTCATAATGAAAATGTCCTAAATTATAGAACAGTAAGGAGGGGTTTTAATTGCCCATTGTCAAGAGATTTTAACCATTCATTGCCAAGCCACACTGAGAATTTTCCTCAGTTATACAGAAAACAACTTTATGGTTTATATAAGAAAAAGACATTCAAAGCAGATAAAGAACACTGAAACTTGAATTTGAATCATGTAGTTGAATGGAACAGGTAAAGCCGTGTAAGAGGAGTTCAGAATTAATACAGAAGTTTAGAATATTCACTTCTTGAATATCATGCAAAAAGAAATGGATCCACTTTGTGCAGTAGATTAGAGATACTGTTTTTCCAGACATAGATTTTGGGAAATGATGAGAGCTAGTGAATAACACATTAAAAAATACAACAAACAATTGTCTAAGTAATAAACTGGAGAAGTTATAACAATAAATAGTCAATATATTTCCACATAGGAAATAAAAAGACAATGTTAAAGCAGAACTTTAAATAATTGTATTTTTCCTAGGAAATTGAGGAAAACACCTCTCAAGACTTTCAAAAGTGGACTTAAAAATGCTTGGAAATGTGCTAAAGAAGCCATCACCCACTTAAAGAAAAATACACTGGGGCATGTTATTAGCTATTTCTTGTTTCTCTGATAATTTTCAGGACAAATTATAAATAGATTTTGTGGTAGAAGCGGAAATCATTATTTGCATATTACCAATAAGGAAATGCTTTAAATAGGAATTAAATTGCTCAAATGATCATGCAATGAAATCAATGATTATTTTAATTCAGTCTCTGAATCATTCAAAAAATTATCAATATGACTTAGAATGTGAAAAAAAGCTTTCCTATTCCCTATTTATTGTGGGCTGCTCTTTGCATGTTCACTGTTAATTTCTAAAAATTTTACGTATCTAAAGGTAGCTCTGTAGTTATTTTATTAGTAAGATCTCCTTTAGAAGGTCCTCTAGTGTCAAAATGGCATGTTTTTTTTTTTCTTTTATGAACAACTTTTTCAGTAAAAGGATGTTGGTACATGAGAAACCCTGGCATTTGGAATGAATTAATTCTATATAACCCCTGGCATTTTTTCAAAGTGTTGGTTTTCAAAGATATTTAAGTTTTTCATTAATGTCTTTGATAGGTCTCCAGCTTCCATGTCATATGCCTAGGCAGAAATTCCATGTGAATCAACGCTGTCTAGCTCTTCCTTGTAATGTCAGCCTGCCTGCAGATTGCAGGGCTTACAAAATGATTCACTCCAGTGCTTTTTTTTTCTTTTAACAGCTAATGTCATACTTGGTTTGAATTGCTGAAATTCTCATAAAATTTATTCTTTCAAATCTCATTAATATCCCGTCTTTTGAGGGGAAATGATAGGCAACATTTCAATTGTTGCTTCTAAACTGGTAAGCTGTCACATAAAAGGATGACGTTACCAGCAAAATTAAACCCTATAGCATACTGTTAAGCCACATTAATGCTATCCTGGAACAGTCTGTATTTGTTCTCATAATGAAGCAAACAACAATGGGGAAAGAGCAGAAGCAATTAAATTTGATCTATACTTGACCCCAGCAGACATTCATGCAAACCTAAGTTAACATTATCTATGCAAGCCACACCTTGGACTACAGTCTTCATGCTGTTAAGAAAGTTTCAGAAAGACAATTAAGACAAAGCCACAATCATAAACAAGATTAATAATTTGCATAAAGTACTGACAGAATCATTATAACTTTGTAGCAGTTTAAGATATTCCAGAATGAATTATACGTGGCTATCAGACCATCACTAATTCTTATGGAGCCAATGGCTTTTTCTACTCCACAGCTACCATCTTCAAAACGTGGTAATGAAGCTCCATGACTAAGCATTCTCTAAATGATAGTAGAATTTGGTTTTTGTTTTGGTGCAGAGAAACAACACATATTTCTCAGAAAAAAAAAAACAGAATAATTTAGTGGATATGTTAGAGTACTGTCCAACTTTTTACTCTAAAAAAATACCTTTTGAATCAGGAACTATGATTCTTTGGAGAGTTAAAGAATCAAAAAGGTTTCTAAATTACATCCAAAAAGTACAGAGGAGTTTGAAGGTAAGCTTATCTCACATTATGTCAGTCTGAAGGTCGTTTTACCAATTTCTGTACACAAGATTATTTACATGTCCAGATGACCAATTGTGCTCTGAGATAAATTCACATGATGCCCCCAAACTATTGTAAATTGTGTATTTGAAGAAAGCATATGGTCTTCCTTAAGAGCCATTCCACAATCCCTTTTTTTGTAATAATCTTAGGAATGGGGCATTACCTGAGATTTTTACTGAAAAATTAGAAAATCAATAGCATTAATAGACTATGGATGCACTATCATCTGTGTTGCTTTCAATCTGAATGACTGTGAGTAACACACAGAGTTGGTAGGGACAGAAAGATGTGAGAAGTTCAGACCAAGTATGATGCAAATAAAGGCTCTGAGCTTTACAGGTAATAAGTATTTCAAGAGCCACAACTCTTAATAGTGACAGGGAGACACGGTGAAATGCAGAAAAAATAGCAGTTATTATGGTTAGCATCTGTAACATGTGAAAGTTTCATTTTGGGTGCTTGCACTTTGGGATTACAATCACAGTGCAGGGAAACTGCTCCAGAAAAGGAGATCTGGCTGGCAATGGCTTCATAGGGGAGATCTTCACTTCAGGAATGAAGGGTTATTCTGCATACATATAGCTCATTAATTCAGGCAAAAAAAGTTGAGGCATATTATTCATCATCTTTGCTGTGTTTGGATTTGAAGTGATAAGAATTAAACTAATGATCTTGGCTGTTATTAAGTAGTATGAAATGGTTTGTCTGAAGGAATAAATACAATTTGTCCTGTTAAGGTTTAGACATCTGGTACAAGCATATGGGTTGGGAATCATTAGCTAATTGTTACAAAAGCACAACAAAAATATCTTTTTAATGATAGAATTGAGGCCTTCAGGAGGACTGCTGAACGCACTTTTGTCTTGAATGAAAGCTCCTTACAGTCCCTGCATGCCTCACAGCTCTCTGAAAGCATATACAATGCTTGTCAAGTTACTGAGTTTACTCATTTTAAAACATGTTCAAACAAATCTATAGTCAAAAACAATTTTCAGGAACTGTTTTATATTGCACTGATTTTTGTGTGGTAAATTGTCTTCTCTTCTAAATGTGCAAGCGTTGTGGATTCCTATTGCACTGCAAGGTCAAGGCTCAGTACATATATACTGATGTAAGATTTAATGTAAATGCTTGAGTATATACTTAGAAGATGTTAAGGAGGCACATGGCTTAATGTAAGCTAGAGAAAAAACAACAGCTGTATTTTGTATGGTCCAGTCTATTGAACTGGGGAAAAGACAAAGGAGCTGATCATTCTAGCATGATCTCTGAGCCTAGCATCTAACTTCAGAGTCACTCCTATGGCTGTCTTTCAGGCCAAAGCATTTACCATTAAACATTTACAGAAACACCATCATATAGTCTGGTGATCCTAAGCCAAGTACTTTGTGAACCAGAGCCTGTGGAAAAATATAATATTAATTCTCTATTTCTTTTCTTTGTGTGTGTGTGTTTTGGTTTCATCTATTCTATTAAGCTAGAATCTCGTCAATGAGTATGACTTGATGCAATCTTCTTTATGCTAGTAATTTAAGAAAAAAAGCCTTGAGCTGCATAACATTATTAACATTGAGAATGCTTGCTGTTCCTCAGGTAGCTGTCACTTCAGCATAAGGAAAAAGCTAATTATTTTAAGCAGGTCAGTCAGGAAGAAAACCCAAATTCTACATAGCAGTAGGAAATTGATATCCACTGACTTTAGCTGAAATTTGCCACTGCAGAAATACGTGGCTCAAAAAGTATCCACTGGTAAAATATTTAACAATGTAATCTTATCAGATTTGAAATTAAAGTATTGCATGAAACTAAGCTCCTTGATTTCCATTAGGATGAGGCTGAGAAGGATGGTGAGGAAAACAAGAAGATGTGAATAAGAGATCAAAAGTATGGGTAGATAACCTCATTTTTGATATAACAGTGTTTTTCTATGAGAAAAGTGAATAAGAATTATAGGAAACTTCTCAGGCACTGGGCAAGACATCATGAGTAATTTTACTATGATACACTCTGTATTTTTATAAATTATTTATTAATTTTAAATGCTTAAATTACACTTGGGAGTGTCAAATCCCTTGGAATTCAAAGGCATTTAAATTCTGCAGTCTATTTACTTATGTTAAAGAAACACTGTTAGACTAAAAGCTCAGAAAATTTTCAAAAACCATGAATTTCCTGTGTCATGTGCTGCCAAAACAAATTTTAATGAAGTATTTTACTATCCGGTATGGTTTTTTTTCATTGTTAAATACTTAGCTTTAATATTTTGTTTATTTTGAAGGATGTAACAGGTCAGACAATTTTCCTTTGCAGCAGTCACAACAGACTTTTTAGTAATAACAGTATGTATATAGGAAAGAAACTCAGTCATAGAGATATGATGCCTCATTCTCTGACCAGTCCTTTCAGTGTGAATAACTGGCAAATTTTCTCTATGAATCACTACATCTAACTAGTAATCAATCTGTGCTGCATTGCTTACAAAACCAATTTGGTTTAGAAACAGAAGGAATTCTCTCTTATAAAATGCAGATGAATATCAACTTTAAATTTCATTTCAGATAATTAAAGCTACTTTATTCACTCACAGGTGACATCAACCACTGAATGGTCCCCTTAAGTCAATGAGACTACTAGAATATAGTACTATTTAGTATATTACAGCATCTATGAAGAAATCAACTCAACAAATCAATAGTATTTGGTGGAACTGAAGTGTCCTAACGGGAAAGGCACTTTTTAATCTTTTCACAAAGGAATTAAGGTAAAACTAGAAGACTTGCTGAGCCAAAAACTGTGTTGGCTCTGTGAACCTAAAAAGCTCATGTGGTGATCATTTGTCTGTTCCTTTGTACCTCCACACACCTATAGACTTAGCTTGGCTGTAATCCCATAACTGCTTTGAGCAGAAATACCTTGACTTCAGCAAACTCTCATTTAGCAAGTTTTATGGTTTTAGTAAATTTTTTTTCAGTGGCATTGGTTCACATTTTCACTGCTTCAAGAGATGAGTGAGATCCTTAGAGCTAGATTTTCAAACTATGCATTAGACACCTGTTTTTGTTATTTAAAAATATACTACCTGAACATTCCTCTTAGAAAGAGTAAAATTGTTTTTTGTTTTAAGTGTATAATTAGAGTTTTCAAAAGAAGTAATTGCATCCTAAATAAGTCTTATGTGTTCCAGTTTCAAAAGAAATGCAGACACAGGAAAAAAAAAAAAAGCTAATTTAGTTAGTAAAAATTATTAACTGTGCTGCATTGATTGTGGCTAGACTGGTTACAAATTCAGTTTAAGGTTTTCCTTAGCACGAAGTTCCCTGTATTCAAGTCGGCTTGAAAAAGGAGGGAGAATAGAAAGTACAGCAGGGAAGCTGATGACGTGAATGTGCTTCTTAACATTCACATCACACAGGGCTCTGGCAACCCCCTTTCAATCTTTCTGCTTTTCATTAAACCACTACCTGCTTTGTAGCAGCTTTTCTCAAACAGTGATTCTCTTACATTTACATAACATAAATACTAGCAATGTGATAAAATATAACTGTGGGATTGACATGCACACAGGCTTCTTTGATGTTACCCTTAAAAAAAATTTTGCGTCAACATGAAATTCAGAAAGGAAGAGGAGCAAGTTGAGGAAGACATCACATGACAGAGGCAGACAATTCTGGAACATTGTGTTTGAACAGCCAACGTTTTCAGAAAAGTATAGCTAGGTCTTTGCAATATAGTTTGTTATGCTGTAGAAATGTTCATCATTTTCAAAAACAGATGAAGTGAAGATCAAATAAACATCAAAACAAATTAAAAAAACCTTTCCTCAACCAGCATGTACACTGAGCCAACAAGTGTAGGCACCACAAAGGAGAAATACAGCAAAATGGCAAATTCTTCTGCCCTAGAACTCCATGGACCACATAAAAGTTCTAACTGCCACCACCACTGTCAAAACTCGTTAGTCTTCCTTTTCAACATTCCTCTTTTGCAAAGAAATACTGAAGTTTTAGGCAGAGAGTTATTCTAATGGGACAGCACGTTTCTTCAGCCAAACTTCCAGTATTCATTGACTGGGAATCTAACACTTTGTCACTGATTCCAACCTTGAAATCTGAAACCTAAACAGGTATTTAATTACAGACTTTCCTGTGTTTTGCCTGGAATGCCACTGTTGAGATCACAGCAGGAGCTGAAACCCCAGGCCACGTGAATGTGGGAGAGGAGACACCTGGAAGATCTGCATGCCTTTTTAGAAGTGACACAGTTATGCTGATGGTAAAACAGAACTAGGAAACTTCATTCTCGGGGCAAGAATATTGTATTACTTTCCTAATTCTAGTGAATTATATTTCTTATCACAATTGAGAAAGTGAAAATAATGGTTCCTTTGTGCATTAATTATAGGTTTGGAACTTGAGAACTAAAGCCATGTGTAATGTCCAAAACCATGATGATTTCAGGGGTATGTTGCTTAATATTGGTAAGAAACTTGTCACTTTTCTCATTCTCTTATTTTCCATCTGAAAATATGGTAGCGGTGACATGTCTGTACATAAGCAGCCCCACACTCAAAAATATTTGTTATAGCAATTTAATAGAGTAAAAATTCTGTGCTTAATTTCTTTTCAGTTCTGCCCCTCATAGACCTTTATAAAAAAATATACTCAGTCATTAACAGAATATGTAAAGTTTATTCATTTCTCTCTTGGCATTCTCTGCATTATGGAGTTTAATTAGTTAATGAATCTAGAGAAGGCACTGGTTTTGTTGTGTTTCAGTTCAAAACAGGCTACCCAGCCAGCCTATCTTTTCCAGTTGAAGAAGTTCATGTAAGATTTTATTCCTTTTTCTCTAATAAATATATTGGAAAACATTGACATTTCAGAGAGTGCAGCTGTCAGCCCTCCCACATGAAAATGCTTTTGACTCATAAGAAAACTCCAGGAAATTCCCTATTTCTTCATATGCTTTATGATATCTCTAATCACAGAACAGATTTTATAGGAATTTCCATCACATCTCTCTCTGTTTTATTTTTTCCTTGCTGATGTAATCTTACATGCTTCCTTTGCTCTTTGTAGGGATCAGGGGAAAAGGAAGAGAAATTATTCTGTCACTTATTTTCAGGCTTCCAACATTTGTCAGCCCTTTTGCTAATGGTTGTTAAAAAATTAAAAGGCATGGTTAGGATGTGGAACACTAACGCACTACATCAGTTACACTTCAGTTTCAAATTTCTAACCAACCACTCTAGTTAAGTTACATTTTTCATCAGGCAAATATTCAGCTGAATCAACTCTTGCAATCACCAGCTTATAAACATATTCAGAAATACACAAAAGTCCAGTGCAAGTCACACAATTTTCCCAATTTCTTGGACCAAGGCAAAAGTCACGTCATCAAAGACAAAGTTTGAGAACAGAATCTAATTAAAGCATGTGGTTCCTCTGATAGGTAAATACATAAATTATACATGGGATCTCCACTTTGTAAAAGGGGATTGCTATTATAACTGTCATAAAAGTGACAACACAAACCTCTAGGGAGCAACTAGAGCAGAAATCAATACATGCAGCAAGTGGGCTTTTATGAGCGATAAAATGCTAAAAGAAATGACAGAGGATTATGAAGGGAGGCACAGATAAACAACTACTGTACAAAATAACTTATCTGTACTGAGAATCAGACTAACGTGGATTTCAAATATCAGAGAACAATACCTCTGAGAAACAGTACAGGATCTGGCACATTGGAGAATAGCTTCTCTGGTGGTACTTTTGGACACTTGTGGTTGTCCCTTTTGATAGACATCAACTACATGGAAGGCCAGTTACAAAAGATTATAAAATGCGCTTTACTGTATAGGTTTTCCAGACACATCTTTTCCTAAATCTGTAAGACTCTCGCTGACCATAAAATTTATCACTTCCAGAAGAAAACACATTTGAAGGTAACCTTCAGTACAATTATCATCCAGTCATATGATTTCTGTGAAATACTGGCTGGAAGAACAATAATATTTACTTCACATAGATCTGGTTGTGGTCAGTAGTTCTTAATGTGTGTCTATAACATCTTCACTGCAGTGTTAATTCTTGACTTAATTTGGCTTGCCTAGGAACACTTACAGTTCAAAAAAGTATTTGAGTGACACAGAGGAACTGCATTACCAGAGCTCAGTAACCAAGTCCCCACAGCAACATTTAATTGTCACACCTACAAGGACTGACTTGATAGCTTAAGTGTGGAACATCTGGTTACCACAGAATTTGCAGCAGTTGTAGAATGAGCATGGTTATTATTCAGTAATACATTTACTGCAGAATATGAATGGTGAGATCTTCAAAAGAGGTTAGGGCCATCTAAGAGAAATAAATTCCAAAAGTTTTTATGACTGCTATCTTAACGTAAATTGGATTTTAATTGCCTGATGTTTTGATACAATCAATGTTATGTGTTGTATACGCTCAAGAATTTGCCTAAGTATCTCTATCCAATCGTCCCAAAACTTTTTCTCCCTAACAGACAACTTCAGCATTTTAGACTGTCTAATATTTTTCTGTTCAGATTTAATCTCACAAGTATGATCTAGCCAATTTGCACAATATAGACTATATATTTTGTGTGAGGAATTACCCTTCCCACCAAAAGGGCCTTGCTCCAAAGAAATACCTGTGATTTAGGACTCTCTTGTGGATTTTGGCTCATCTACCAGAAAATTAAGACTGGTTTTGCTTACTACTTAAATTCCCAGTCATCATGTTACCAGTTTGGCAGTACTGAATTCATTTCCATCACAAAAAAAAGAGTCCTCTTTCCTGACTTTTTAATCTCGTTCTGGCTGCTGGCAAGAACTCAGTAATGCTTCAGACATTACTGATCTTTTTAAAAGAAGTTTGTCCTTCAGGAAAAAAAATTGTGAAGGTACACCTAGTTCCTTAAACACTGTAGGTTTAAACATTAAGTATGACAGCCAAGAGTCTCTTTTTAGTTCTATGCAGTTTAAATTTGAATTTGTTTAGACAGTTCTTGACCAGTTAATTTATCTTGACAGCTCTCAGGGTCACATTTAGTACCCTATAGGTACCTTGCTCTGTAGGAGAATAAACTGCATTTGGCTCATCTACTTGCCTTTTATTTCCATATTTGTAACAATAACTTCAAATTAATAAGAATAATAAGAAATAGATGAAATAAAATGTAAAATAGATTCAATAAAATGTCTGTACTTCTCTAAAGTATTACCTGAAAGATCCCTTGATGGATTAAATGACTAATGAGTATAACAAATGCTGAAAATTTCTGATGTTACTCCACACTTAAAAAGGAACATGCTTTCCTTTATAAACAGCCTCAATTANGTAACAATAACTTCAAATTAATAAGAATAATAAGAAATAGATGAAATAAAATGTAAAATAGATTCAATAAAATGTCTGTACTTCTCTAAAGTATTACCTGAAAGATCCCTTGATGGATTAAATGACTAATGAGTATAACAAATGCTGAAAATTTCTGATGTTACTCCACACTTAAAAAGGAACATGCTTTCCTTTATAAACAGCCTCAATTATTTTAATAGAAATAGTTACACTATGGTTATTGGACTATTGCAGGGTAATGTTAGTGTGTGTCAATTTGCCTAAAAAGATTATATCTCAACATCGGAAATCATAGTTATTGTAAAGAAAAAAAATCAGAAGCCAGATGAGCTAATAACAATTCAATATAACTTTGTGTAGACAGAAAGTGTTATAATTGCTCTCTATAAAAAAAGAAAACAACCTAAACTAAGCTATGAGGTCCTAGAAGATCTTGAAAAAGTGGTGCATAAAGATACTATCTTCTAATACCACACCTGTTTGTAAAATAAAAGCAAATCATAAGTAGAGTGACTTGAGCCTAGAAGCTTGTGGTAATATAAAAAGGGTGACTAGAATGGACTGGATCCACACAGTAACTTTGTAAAAATACATCCATATATTGATTAAAAACAAACCAAACCAAACTGAAGTTGATTTACAGTTCAAAATGGCAGGGGATTTGCCATAGCATGCCTGCGGAAGTCATTCAGCTACTACTCACTGCAGCCATTGCTATTACTTTCAGCTGCGTTCTTCCATATACAAAGAAGCATCGTTCCCTCTGACAGCAAACTGCACATCAGCACATGCTATGTAAATTGCATCCACTTCAAAACCTCTCTCTATGTATAGGAAGATTCAGGAAATCGTCTATCTTAATAACAGGCGTCTACAGCTGCCGAAGAGGTCTATTATCGTACAATAGTGAAAAGGCTTCTTAGTGTCTGCAGGGAAAGATCCCATGGGTTTGCACATGAGTGTCGGTGACATCAGGAAATACAGTCAGGGTAGAATATAAATCTGAATTACAAACCTAAAAGTATTTAGCTCATAGCTTTTCCAACAGTTTTCTTTAAAACACTACAAGAAGCCAGTGAGCTAGATAGTGTTTTCCATCTGTAGATAAGAAAAGCTGTAATTAGGCTTAACATATATGAGTCCTCTGCAACTTAGTGGAGTTAAGGATCTTGCTTATACAGACAACATGAACTTCAGCTCAGGCATCCACCAGCCTGAATTGCACACAAGTGAACACCTTTCAGTTTTAAGCTGGAAGCAAGAGAAAGTGTACTTAATGAAGGACAATCAGTTCACATTAAGATCACTGCAGCAAGCCAACTGTCCAGAGTGTATGCCTGCATGCTTTAAGGGGGTAAAAAAAAAAAAGACACTACAGGGATAGACTTATCTGGCATTTTTGTGGAATGAAGTTAGTAAAACCAATAACATTTGCCAAAAAAAGAGGGAATATTAGATAAGTATTAAGAATATTAAAATAAGAGAAGTAGATACATAATGCATGACTGTGAAAGGTGGTAGGCTTAAACAGTGGAACAGTCATCAATAAGATACTGAAAGTATTGGTTGTAAAGGACAGGAAAAGCAAGACCTTGAAGACAAGGTCTCAACAGTGCATTGAGGGGATTCTAACAAGATCATATTTGCAACTCCAAAAGAATACCTATAAGGTTACGCAGTTAATGCCTAAAATTATCCTGCTGAATTATCAGTCCCTGAATTGAGAAAATAATTACATGCATAACACCAAAGGCAATCAAAGAGACAAGCGTATTTAATAAAGCAATAATAACACCTAGCACCGTCTACTTGCATAAATTGGTAATCTCTACCAAGACAGAATTTACAGAAACAACTTTCTAACATTTCAGTTCATTGTCTCTTAGAACAAATACAAAGCCATCAGGAGAAGCTATCCTAACTCAGAAACAGTTAACACTCAAAAATTAACTGAAGAACTAAAGTTAACTCGCTAAGGAAATATGAGCTTGATGTATTTTATTTCCAGCAGGCACAGTGATTAACATAAAAAAATGAGAGGCAACTTGTTAAAAATACATTAATATTTCAAGGATTTACATGCCATGAACTGTAAATGCATGCTGGTTTACACTAGCTAAAGAAGACTACAGTTTTCACAAGCTTCTACTTATCTTCAGGATCATTTCCTGTGGAAAGTCAACTCTGAAAATTATCTGGATTAGTTTAAACACCCTTAATAACATGTTTTTTAACCTGAGGTATTTTGACAGTGCAGTTAAGAAAAAACTACATGTGTGCTTCTACTTAGAGATCTGATGGAGTAAGGATGAAAACCTTCTGAAAGAAGACCAAGAAACATGATGAAAACATGATGCCTCACCTGTATATTGAGTGGAGTGGGTGCCTCATAATGTACCACTGAAATACCCAGAATTGTACATTTGACCGTGGACTCAGATCCTAACTCATTTAGATGGCTTTGGAATTTTACTTTGTTCTTCTAACGAATCTTTAGGTTTGAAGGCTATTTAGAAGCTTTGTGATTCTAAATACACTGAGAGTACCTGACCTTGGTGGTGAAAGCTTGCAAATTGACAAGGATAGTCTCTGGGAAACAATATACTCTTTTTGTTCATTTGTTTAGTACATTAGTGGAGATGGGGAATTATTGCCATCACTGACACAAAAGTGTGAGCTATTCCAGGCAACTGTAATATTTACATAAAATATCAAAAGGAGGAGTGGAGCTACAAAAGGAGGAAGAGAGGAGGTGGAGTCTAAGATGATTGTTTTTTGTTAGCTTTCCAGGTAGAGTGAGTGAATGAATTCTGAGCCATCTCAAGCTCAGCAGAGAAATAACTCATTGTGCTGTCTTTTCTTAAGGTTACAGAAAGAAAAGTACACAGGCTAGCTTTTCAAATATATTTCCATGACAGATGCACGAATTATATGAAGACTTACCTACTAAACTCCATTTGGATCCTTCAGTCTGACTTGATAAAGTACATCTGTTGAGCTACCTTTCACAGGTTATTTAAATTCAGTCAAATGGGTTACACATGAAAATTGCTTGCAACAGCCCTGTCACATCATGGTGGATCAGCAGCCAGTCTCAAATCAAGGTAGTGTCTAACAATGGTAACTTGATCAGGGCTAAATGCCTGAAATGTGTTTCACAGGCTATACTACTCTTCTTATGCATTTACACTGACAGATAATGATTTATTAATTTATTATGTTATTCAGATTAACTTTTCAAAATTAAGTTTACTGGAAATAAATGGGTCAGTTATTTTCTTTCCTACTTTACTGTCTTCAACTATGCTCCTCTTGGTTTTTAAGTCAATGAATAAAGAGAGTAGGGTAGGTACTTTGCATATGTGGACAATATTGTGTAGACATTTTTTGCAAAACTGAAGCAACAGTTATCAAAATAACAATTTGGTTTCATAAAGATGTCACAAAAGTAAGTGTGACAGATAGTTAATTGTTTAATAATTTAAAAAAACCATTTTTCTCTATACCCATGAAAACCAGAAATATTCTACAACACAGCTAAGTAGCTTGTAAAACTAATATAGTTTTCAAAAGAAATGTTATTTCTTTCCTTTTGTAGCAATTAAATGACCCTCAGGCTCTAACAGCAGATGTTTTCATTAGTTTTGGGCCTAAATCCCCAATACTGCTTTTGAACAGATCTTTAGTTAACAGAGCTCAAGGTGGCATAACTCACAGGATGTTAGTTATTACAGGTAATAAGGACAGCATTATTTGCCATGTCCAAATGAGTAACATGAAAAGTTAAGACTAAATGGTGATCAGCTTGTGCAACAAAGACAGGGAGAATTATGAAAAAAGAAAACTAGAGCTAAGAAAAGTAAAGCAAAAAAAAATCTGAATTAATGTTTTTTTGTTTTACTAATTTACAATTGTATTTAAAACTGCGTATGTATCATTCAGCCCCAGGTATAATTTTCTGATAAACTCAATTAATATAAAATATTTCATTAGTCTCCACCCTTTCAAGTAGTTTATACTTGTGTAAGAGTTCATAAAACTTGTTTGTTCAAGAAATACCACATTTCCTACAGGAAAATTGTTTTGAAATTAAAGTAGGAAAACATAAATTCCATTATAGTCATGGTACTAACGTGTAAGTATTTGAAAGATGTATGTCAAGAAAGGACACTTTAAATATATGTAAATCTAATGTGAATCCCTATGGCCTCAGGATTATTTTCCTTAAAGTTTCCATTCCTAAATAATCTACAATACACTCTCCTATACATTTGTCTATACAGTAGAGGGTAATAAAACATGATGCTGTTTAGAAACTAGATCACTCCATAAGCAGTTCCTGCCTTCTACACTGAATTTCATGTTCCTATTCATTGAATCATAGAATGGTAGAGGTTGGAAGGGACTTTTAGACATCCCAAAGAAGTAATTCCATGAGGCCAAACACATACACATCTTGAAATGCAGCAATAATTCTGTGCTGTATCCCTTCTGGGACGTGGGGAAACGAAGGCTTTGCAGTTTTACCAGACAGACTGCTCTCAGGCAGAGGCTGAGGTGAAATTTGGAGCTCTCTTACCTCTCAGCCTGTCTCAAGGATGTGATGCAGATGGTCCCAGTCACTGAGGCATCACAGGGGCTTGGAGCGGCGTGTCACAGCTGTACTTTCCTCAAAACACACGTTCCTGTAGCAACTCTGTGGTGTATGAGGAGGGGATTCTCCTCAGGTGACCTGTGGGACCTGCATTGCGTCCTCAGAAAACGGCCGCCTCTGTGAAGTGTCAAATCTGCTCCCAAAGGTAGTAGAGGGCAGGATGGGGAGAACATCTGTGCCTCAGGAGGGGAGGGCTGGTTCCAGATGGGAAAGGTGGAGGATACTGAAGGGTGGAGTGGAAGCAGAGAACTGATGCTTTAAGAGGAGGGCATGTTTCTAGTGACAGTGTGGGCAGCACATCAGGATGGCAAAGCCTGTGGACAAGTGAGGTCCTGCTGCCCTTCCTGAGCTTTCCTCAGGCTTCCTCCTCATGGTCTGAGGGAGGAAATTCAGGTTTGCACCTGAGAAGGAGGATATATGTATATACATTAGCAGAAAGAATGTCAACAAAGTGTAAGGGTGCGAACTATACACAAAATGAGCCAGGGGAGCAGTGTAACGAATGGCTGTGTGGAAGGAGGCTTGGACGTGGGCCTGGAGAGGGAGGATGAGCTACTGCTATGAGTAATGTATATGCACGTGCCTATCTATTTGTGTACTGTGCTAAATAGATGTATGGTGGAGCCTGCTTAGGATGAAATAACTCCAGCAAGCCTTTATGTGGGACGAACACTTACTGCCGTGAGTGGGTGTGAGTAGTACAAACAGATGCAATGGGGTGAGATCGAATACATATTTGTGCACATACGTGTGAACGAGAGACTGTTGTTTTTTTTCCAAATACTGATGAGCTGCTAAAATCATAGTAGTCGGCCACGTTGCTTTCTTTAGTTTCTTAAATTGAGTATAAATTGAGTAAGTACTGGTTGTAAACAAAAATCCCACACTTCTAACCTCATCTGCACCTTGATTTCCTACTATAATCTTCTCAGCATTTTTATATACCTTCTGCCAACAGGAGATACTCACTGAAGTACTTGTAATTTCTCTCTTGGATATTATTGACCCCCAAACACCCTGTTTTCAGCCCGTGTATATTTGACATGTGTCTGTTCATATATCACATAGGAATAACTACGTAATTATCTAATGCCCTAAGAGAATCACATTTAGTTTTCTGTATTTGTTGTAAATATTTGTGTATATAATTTTCTAGAAAATTATGAGGTATATTCAAGTTACAATTATTATTGTTTTTATCTGTTGAGGAAATCACTAGTCCATTATTTTCCATTCCTTTTCTAGTTTCTTACAATCTACATGCACTGCAGTTAGTTTTTTTGTGATAAATAGCTCTGCATAGAGTAGAAGCTTGCTCATTTTCTTTGATTTCATCTGCAATCACCTCACAGTTATTCAGACTGCAGGTGCAGAAACATGGAGCTGGTTCCTCTTGAGCTGCGTGGGCGTGAAAGCGGAGTAGCTGTACTTGATGCAGTGCTGTGATACGTGGCTTTCGTGACTTCGGTCAGTGCTTGCTGTGAGATCTTTGCCTTCAGAGCCTGCAGTGTTCCTGAGTCTTTGGTGCTCTCTCTGCAGTTTAATATGCATGTGTTTGTGTAACTACTGATTTTTTGCTTCATTTGTGTTACCAGAACTCTCAATTACTTTGGGTAATTAGAAGGTAATTATGTTAGGTGTTCTGGCTACTTGGTGTGATTTTGAAACAGATTTTACAGCTATTTTCCTCTGGAAAACTAATGACAGAGCTGTTGTGGAAGGTTTGTGGGAATTGAGCTAGAACTTCTGTCAGAAAGAGACTGGCATCTTAGTTTCAACCGATATTTCAATTTCACTGTTTCTTTCAGACAAATTTGAACACAGTTCAGTCGATGCATATATTGTGATTTTTGATTCATTAATAGGTTCTTGCTTACAAGACAGTTATTTTTCCTTAGAAAGAAATTAAATATACTTTAAACATCAAAATTTAGGAAACAATTGTATAGAAAAAGAATATTTTTGAAAGTGAGTTCAGTATTAGTAGTCAGACCTGAATCTCTTTTTAACTGTAACAAATAGTATAAATGTTCCAGGACTGATTCATACTTTGTATGCTTGCCAAGAATGACGTGAGTAAATATATCCCAAAGCCAGCTCTTTTTCAGTAGGCTATTGTTAACTGGCATTTGATATATTATAGCAGTATTCATCACAACTCTTCAGTTAAAGTTCAGTCAGGGGCCCAGGTTTATTTGTNATTCAGCTTTGTTTACAAACTGGAGCACTTGACATGAAATGAAATAGTGCCGTCAATGCAAATAATGCCTTGAAATTTCAGAAAAATGTTGTTATTATAGATATTTGCTTAAGATGTATACATTTTAGCATTTTTTTCAGCATATTTACCTCAGTAGTAGTGAGCTTTTGAAGCTGTGAATGCCATAGACACTGAAAATAATTTTAGTTCATATTTAAAATCCAGAATACAGTTCAGGAACACATGTAATACTACTCTTATATGTACCTGGTTTCCAAGAACTAATCCTGGAGTGGGGTTTAAAACAAAGTCTGAGTAAGAAGTTAGGTTACTGCTTCACACAGGACAATGGGTAATGGGAAAAAGCTGAAACACAAAAAGTTCCACTTAAATATAAGAAAAAACTTAAATATAAGAAAACTTAAATATAAGAAAAAACTATTTCCTGGTGAGGGTGACAGAGCAGTGGAACAGGCTGCCCAAAGAGGTTCTGGAGTCTCCGTCCGTGGAAGTCTTCAAGAGCCGCCTGGACATGTTCCTATGTGACCTATTCTAGGAGGGTTGGACTAGATGATCTCTGGAGGTCCCTTCCAACCCTACCATTCTATGATTCTATGAAAATAAGTGAAGTTGCATGTTTAAGTTCTATTCATTATATGGAAGTAAAACCAAAGCCAAATACCTAAATTAAAAAAAAAAATAATCACAGGATTTCTAAAATAATTTCTAAATTCAAAATTTCTAATAATCTTCAGTTACAGCTTCAATATCTCTGGCATATTGTAGGCAATACACTGCTCTCGTAATTTTGGGGGTTAATTATTGGTGTAATATCACTAAGAAGTATCTGTTAACAAAATGAAAGTGAAAGCTTTGTCATTTCAATTTGGGGTTATAATATCTATTTTGTGTAATTTGAAAATCAGCAGTGTTTTTCTCTTAATCAACTATGTAATGTATATATATTTTAAAAAAAAGTCAGCAGAATGCCAGCATGTGAAAATAAAATGTTGAACTCTTGTAATTCTTCTAAAAATTCAGCTGACATAACATAAGATAATGAGATGGTAAATCCTACCAAATGCTGCAAACCATGATGTCAGTTTCTGACTTCCACAGTTACTACAGCAGGTTTTCAGATCTCTGGGCACCAGACAAGGAGCTCTTCTTTGAATCTCAAAAGAGATAGCTTTACAGCCTAGATGTGCCTTGAAGCTGGAACATTTATTCATGGATCAATGGGTGGCATTGCTTGAGAGAAGCTAGCAGCCTTGCAGTCTTATTCCTGTCAGTATGTTTTGATATTAGTCTGGAGGAGATTTGTCTAACACTTGAAAGGAGTGTCGGGATGGGGAAAAAAAGGAAATGAGATCAAACAAAGACCTGATTATGTATTGTTTGAATAGGAGCTTCCATGGCATACGTATATCAGTTTTTAAATATTAATCATAGAGTTACTTCTATAAGTAAACAAACAAGTAATGGTCAAAATGTGCAAAGGGAAGACCTGACAGCAAGCTATTAATCAGATATTCATATGAGGAAAAAGAAGCTATTTTACTGCCCTTGGAATTTCAAAGGAACACATTACATTGCCTGGTTAGAGCTAGAAGTCATTCCTTTTTGTAGGAACAAAATTATCTGGATGTAATTTTTTTGTTATTCTGCTACAGAAAGAGGAATATGGAACTCAAGTGTGAGCATTTTATAATAAAATAACCTACTCAAGGGCTTATACCAGCAGAAGTGTTTTCAGCATAAAATCATGCTCTTTGCTGAAATTGGTACATTAGTGCAAAAGCTGTGTCTTTATTGGAACATGTGCCAGCAGTTCTGCCAAGAATTTATATTGGGCTATTCTTTATTGGAGAAAGTGTTTAACAAATAACTGATCAGACTTTGTCTGTAAAAATTCACAGATCATAGGTGTGAATGAGGGTTGTATAGGGTTTAAATGTAGTTCAGAAAGTATTTCCAGATTTTGCTGTGGTGAAAATCTTCTAAATGCAACATAAGGCAGTACGCTTTTACTGAATCGCTAACCATGATGTTCAGAGAAATAGCTCTTACAAATCAGTCTTAAATGGTGTACAAACTGTAATGCTGAAACAGACACATTTAACAGTTTAAATCACTACAAAGAGTGTTGTTGACAATGTCCATTTCTAATCATTTCAGCTTGAACATGCAGTTTTTCTAAAACTTGTCTTAGTGTTAGGGATTGCTTTGTCTTTTTTCAGTTACTTTAAAAAAATGTTCTCATTTCGGCTTTTAGCATTCAGCAAGGAATCAGTGTAACGTAAATAAAGGAAAGGTCTGTACTGAATACTGCAGCATAGTGCACACAACTTCAAAATAACTCCAGATAGATTGACAGCCAGCACAGTAAACTGACCCACAAAAACCAGATTGGTTCTGTTGTTCTGGAGAGATTTTAAGCTCATGCATTTTATTTTGAGGCTACATTGCAGACATCAGTGAACAATTTTCAAGAATACATTAATTACACATACATACAGATGTAGGGAATGATGACTGCAGCCTTCATTTCTTTAATCCTGAAGTACAGTTCACTACCACCTGAAGTAGTGAAAAGTTTTATTATCTTATGATGGTAGTAATTTTACATCTTCCCTGTGGATTGATCTCTTGGGAGTAATTTCACTTTTTATAATCAGAAAGTCATTGCTTTCCTCCATGACCACTTTTTGCCTCAGCCCTGAAAAATGATTGCCAAATCGTAGAATCTTAGAAGTAATGTTCCAATCTTGTCAGTGTGGAAAAAGAAAGCATGTGATTTCTCATGTTGAATGAAAAATTAGTTTTAAGAACATGATGGTAACAAATTTATCTCTCTTATTTGCTTGGCATCCTATTCTCATGCTTCTGCAGTCATGCCTAAATCCATTTTAATTATTCAAGAGGTTCAGTGAATGCCGAGAGGTTCAATTACGTCTCAGTTTGGAAGCCTAGAACTTTTTTTTTTTAATATTAAGAACCAAAGGAATCCAATAATTAGCACTTTGCAAAACTTCCTAGTTTTGTGGCATAAGCGATTGTATCTAATTTATTCCTTTATGGTAAGTAAAGTTTGCTACGTTAGCTCAGAAGTGAGATATGTAAAAGTGGGCAAAACACATTCCCAAAGAGCAAACACATCACATTACCACTGGATTTTGTTTGTTTGGTTTTGGTTTGGTTTTTGGTGGAGGGATTTTTTGATGGAAGGAAGAAGTGCAATAATCTGCAATCTATTCAATGAAGGATGATTTGCTTGAATGTAAATATCTATTTTATGCTGCTTGATACATACAGCAACAATCCCAGATGCCAAACCTGTTTTAAAACATTAACATAGAAGCTTTGTCAAGTAGCACGCTGAATGACAGATGCTGACCTATATATTTTCTGAAAGATCTCTGAAACTTGCTTCCAGTTAGTAGATGGTGGTAATGCCTTAATGGCTTTGTGATTCTAGGAGTTATTCATGCTCCAGTTTTTTCCTCTGTGTTCTTGCCAGCAATGTAACACTAGTATTCTCTGAAGGGGGGTTTGAACAACAGTATTTTTATAAAAGTAGATGTGTTTGAAGCAGAGCTCTATTGCAAGGCCTTAAAAAGGAGGAAATGTGTAAGCTTTATCTATTTTTTTCAGTAGCTATGAGCAGAGTGAACCCCAAATTTCACTTCTGGTTTCATGGATTATGAATTATGAAGGAAAAAGGTTGAATTTTGAGTAGTTATGCCATTGTTCTAGTTGTTATTTTTATAATTACAAAGAAATGCTAAATAAAATGTAATTTTCCCCTAATCTCTTTTTACTTTTAGCTCCTTATTTGAGCACATTTTCAGGCTGTTAAAATAACTTGAATTAAAACCAAAAAATGTAAATTTTTAAGCACACTGCAAAGCATTTCAGATATGTGTTGGCTTGAATGTGAAAGGCTAGAAAGGGTAATGAGCAGATATTTGCTCATTTCAATGTATTTTCTGTAAGTAGACTTATCCATAACATAAAATATGAATTAAAAAATGTACTAAGACATGCAGAATATCAAGTAGAATATTTCTGCTTTTCTATGTTTTTTCTAATTCAAGCCATTTCTGGCAGAGCTATGGAAAACTGCTGAGTTTTGTTAAAGAAAGCAAATTACTTGGCCAGTTGCTGAAGAAAAAACACATAAAAATTAATACTATTTAAAAGTAGGTTTTATAGTGTCAAAACTCAAAAACCAGTCTTGCTGAAAGTGTTATTGGCTGAATAAGACTTTCTTATTTTTTTATTTCAGAGATATTCAAATGCTTTCATTATTATGAATAACGTGGAATCAGAGTAAAGGAAAATGAACCTAGCACCTATGTTTTTACCCCTGAAGGAGAAAATATTCCTTAACCACATTAATTTGCTACATTTTTTCTACATACCTATAATGTATTTTAACCAATATGAAGTACTATTCATACTAGACATTGTTTTGCCTGCCTGCTGATACAGTGCTTAATTTTTTCAGACTGTTTATCTGTAAAACATGTAGTGTGGATCAGAAATGTCAGGGCTGAATGTAAGAGTATGTAATCATTGTTGCTGCAAACAACCATATATTTCTTTTGCTGATAACGCTTGTAATGGTATTCATCAAGCAGTCGGAACCAATTTAGAAGCATTGCTAGTCAAAACTGTGTTTAAAGATGCCTTGACTTCAGCTGCCTTAGCAGTTGAGATAGAGACCTTCCTACTCTCTAAGTCTTTGAGGTGTAGATTTATTTGTTATACTTTTTCATTTTAAAACAAAGTTTTAGGATATAAAATTCGTCTTTACACATTTTTATCATTGACCTGATAAATGGAAATTATTGAATACCCTGTGGAAATAGAAAAATTAGGTGATTTAATTTTGTAGTTGGGAATGATCTACTTTGGCTTTAAAGAAGAAAAAAATGGTTGTTAAAAACGGGTTATCTTTAATGTGTAATGTGTAAGTGATACAGTGCACAGCATTTACAGTCAATATATTTCTTTGTTTCTGGTCAAGATGTAAGAACTGTAAGTTGAATGATCTTGGAAAAAAATTCATTGCTAACATATAAAAGCAGAAACATGCATTTATATTTAATTTTACATGAGTGGAGCAAACTGTAACCATTAATAGATCAATTGCCAATTTTTATAGTTGGACACCTTCTGAAGGAGTCTATGAGGAGGAGGCACTCAGGCTGACTTCAGGTAGTGCTTTTTAAGGAAAGGAAGTCTGTTATTAATATGCTTAAATTTACCATGCAGCTTTGGAATTTTTTAGGATGCTGAAAAGAAATGGAAATCACCGCACTAGTGTGATTGCTCTGGGCAATTTGATAATTTCAGAGGTTTTGTGGAACATAAGCGAAGAGTCAGATGAAGGCAGAAGTGGGGAATTGGAGTCAGATATAATCAAAGAATTTATGAAGAAATAGCTTTTTACAATCTAATGGGAAGTTATGAGTGAAAATAAAATTGTATAGGGAACTTTGGCATCTTTTCAAAACCAGAGAAAGCCAGGGGTCCTGGGTAATTGATTTTTCGTTGGTGCACTAAACACCACTTTGGTTCTGACTTACTGCCTGATTGCATGGCCAGCAGGCATCTGCAGACAATTCTGGCAAATTCTACTGACATTTGTGTGCTATATCTGAGGAATTTGGCTGGACATCAGTTTTAATGCACAAGCTGTAAAGCATTATCCTTGGGAGAATTCTGTGTTTATGTTTATGCAACGTTTCCCTCCAAAATAAGGAGCAGTATGTATAATTTACCAAGTGCCTCATTAGATATTATATTACTCTTTTCTGTGCTTATTCAGACATGGAACTGGGCCTTGATTTATTTTGAACACAGTAAACTCATTTTCCTGCTGAGCTGTTGACTTCGTACTTTTTGTTCATTTGATTGTGTTGGTTTTGTTTTTTTTTAAGCTGGCACGAAGTTAGCTTTAGGGATGTGGCTACAAGTATTTCAGATGAATGCAATAAGCCAGTTTTAGATCTCTGTTGACAAGAAAATGTATTCAGGAAGTGTAAATAATGAGCTTGCTAATAACATAACAGGAAGATGATTCTCAGGTTGATGCACCCATTTCTATTTAAAGTTTGAATATCATTTTTGCAATCCTGTTTAATTATGAAAGATGACGTGCTAGTGATAAAATCCTCCAATTGGATCAGCTGGAGACATTTCAGATGTAATAGAAATAGAGGCCTGAAATTTCTCATGTGCAAATTTTCCTTTTAATCTCAATGAGGCCAACTACATAATGTAGAGATATTAGATACTGCCATACTAAAGAACACTGCCTGCAAGTAGATGCTTTGGTTTGGTTTGTTTGGGTTTGTTGGGTTTTTTTTGTACAGGGTTTTCCTATTCATTATTGCATTTTTATATCATTGGCAAATATGCTCAGTTTGTTTTTAGAACCAAGGCTATGCATTTGTTACTAAATATATGAACAACAAGAGTATAGCTATATTCTATTTTTGTCATTTTTAGTACTTATTGTAATGTATAGATTTTTAGCATGTACATGAGCAAATCTGCTGAGGAGCAAAGATTATAATTTTACTGCTTAATAATCATATACAACATAGTTTCATATACATTTAGATAAATCTAAGTGAGATTCATTAAATTCAGATTATTCCAACTCAGTATGTCCCTATCTCCCTGATTGTCCTGGTAAGAACTGTATGTAGGGTTTGCTGTGAAAGAAATAAATGTCTAAAAATGTCTGTCTTCCTTCCTTTGCTTTCTACAGGGTCAATTCTAAGCTAGATCATGTCATTAATCCTGTTTACAGCATGGTTCTAGGCATATTCCTACCAGCTCAACAGATGAGTCATAAATCCCCCAAAGAGGACGAGGACCTTTTTGTGTGGTTTTGCTGATGAAGGCGAAAAAGCTGCAGAGAATTTCTTGCAGAAGATGTCTCTCAGAGCATTTAAATTCATAATCTATTTTTTTTTTATTCTATATTTGAATTATGGGACTATGGGCAATTCAAGTTTGTACAGACCCCCAAATGCTGGGGCAAATGATTAGTATAACATAAACCAGTAAGAGAGGCAAGCAAACAGACTCTAATAAAATATTAGAGCTTTTTAAATATGAAACTTCTTATGTGGACATATTGTTGTGGTCTGTACATCTGTCTGCAAATTTGAAGTACAACAAAACTTGCTTTGATCTCACACCTCTGTAACATTTACTGCTTTTTGCCAGTGACATGAATTGCCTTGCGCAGTTCTGCTTGTCAGCTTGATTTCTGCAGAATACCTGCAACCTTAATTAGTGCAGAGTCAGCATATTTTTAAGAACTCTGAATTTTGTGCTTCATCAGCAAATCAAAATTCAAGTTACAGTCTGTTTATAAAATAAAGCTCCAGTCTGACCCTGACAGAAAGCTGATTTCAAAATGCCCTAAAATCACTCTGAGCAAAAACTGGATTTGTAGTGATTTCTACTTGATTTCAAAAAAAAAACCAACCAACCAAACTCACAACAACAACAAAAAATCTAAGACTAAAAACCAAATGAAAACAACAACAAAAATTCAAACAAAGAACCTATACATAAAACTAACTTGCTTCATCCCAAAAACCTTATTTTTCCTTATGTTTCCTTACTCTGCATTCTTGAAACAATGGTTCATCATTTCCGTCTCAAGGGAGTCTTATATAAGGGGAAGAAAAAATAGTCCAAGTATCTTAGAAAAAAAGGGTATTATCATTGTAATATTAAGAGTGTCTGAGTTCCATACACACATTTTAACACTATGATGATTTATAAAACCTTATTCTATTACTGTTATCTTTCCTTTCTCCCTGTCTTTCATTTGTTTCATTTGTAAATAAACCACAGAGTATATTGACTAGAAGCCAGATTGTTAAGATTCTTTGTCTATATAATGTACATCTACCTAGATACTAATACCTCAAGATCTGCTTGCACGTAAACAGCATAAGCACGCTGCTCAGAGTCATAATAGTTATTCTGGCATTTGCAAATTATCTGAATTGGTAATGATAAATGTGATGGAGTAATACAGTCCCTCTAATTTTACCCTTTTCAATTCACAAAGCTGCTTGTTGACATTTAAGACTCCTGAAGGCTTTACCTAACTACCTTAATGTGCTGTGTGTTTTGCACAGTTCAGAGCTGGCTACCCAAGGCAAAAAAATTGAATCTGTAATCAAGGAAGAAAATTGAAGATTCTTGACTGAGAAAGGTAATGCTCATAAAAATAAAACCAGAACCCCACAGAATCTGTAGAGCACTAGTGGCAGCACAGCAATTGCTGTTTTACCAATTCTGGTTTTCTAAACTTTTTTTTTTTTTCTGAAGTTTTCAGCAGTTGATTTTATCTTCTTGCAGATCTGCAGTGAGAAAAACTGGTAACTACACATAGTATTTAAAAACAGTAATAGTGGTAATAAAGAAATTGCTGTGATCAATAAATTATGAAAAGTAGAGCTGGTGGAATAACAGCTCCAGTAATGATATGCCACATAAATGAGGTAACCTTTGCAAAGTACTATCCCTAGTAACTTACTTTACTAAAGCAGACTTTTCCAGAGAGATAGACTTGAAAATATTAAGAAACAGAAGTTCCATCACTTCTACAGGATACCTGATCTTCTGCTTAATAATGCTCACTGACAGGTTTTCATTGTTTTGTTGGTTGGTTGGTTGTTTTTTAAAGCAACTATTTCCCATCTTTCTGTCTAGCTTTAACTTTCAACCAGTCTTTCGATGCTAAAATTGAAGTGCTGAATTTGTTGATGTTTTCTTTCTTTGCATAGATACTAATATATTGTAGCTGTATCGCCTAAGTCTTCTTTTGTTTAAATGAATTGAGGAGATGATCTCATGATGTTACTCTAAATCTTGTACTACATTTAGTATCCTCTCTGGTTCTTTTTTTTTTTTTTTTTTTACATTCCCAATTTGTAAACATAACTGAGTGCAGTGCTTAAGTACCACTTCATCCATGGTGCATCCAGAGGTAAAGCCACTCTCCTGTTTCTGTCAGTACATTCTTACACATTTATCTAAGGATCAAGTTATATCTTTCACTATAACATTATATCCTCGGGCTCATGTTAAGTTACTGGACCATCTCAAGTCTTTTTCAGAATATCTAATTTTCCTGATGTGTGCCCTCATTCTGAAAGTATGCCCCACAGTCTTTATTCTTGAATGTGTAAAATGTATTTGGCCATTTAAAAAATGCACTTCTCTGTATGGGTCAAACTTATCAAATGATTCCAGATTGTGCTGTGCAATTGCCCTAACGTTGTTATTATTTACATTTTTTTATCAATCTCTCTCTAATCTGTCCATTTTATTTGCAGTAATCTTATACTTTGTACCAGCAGAAGTTTTCACGTAGGACAGAATGAAATTGTGGTAATTGCATATCAAAAATGAATCACCTGCCAATAGACTTGAATAATGAGAATTGGTTCAGTGGAATGATGTAAAAAAGAAGATTGATAAGATTCTAATAATACAGGAAGGGAATTAAATGGGGTTCAAGGATGGCTTGAATGTGAAAATGAGTATTTTTGCTCTGTTTCAAGAGACAAGCTTAAATAGAAAATGTTGGAACTAGTTAGAAAAAGATAAAAGACTATAGTGTTTCATATAGTTTTTGATCTCTCTTCTACATGACAGACAAATAATCACTGAAACTAGACATCCTTTGTCCTGCTTTTCTCTTTTAAATATAATTTTCTGTGTCATCTTAGTGACATTTAAAAAAAAAGTTCTTCAGGCATCACAGTTTTAGGTTCTCTTTCTCAGTTGTGCTATTTCCATGATGCTGTGTAATGTAAGATTTATTTCCTTTCTCCCCTGCCCTCCCATTAAGGGAGGAAGCCTGTGGTGATGGCAGCCTCAGCAATGCACAATGCTTGGTCTTAGAAGCTTGGAGTGTGAAGTCACTAGCTTCCTATTTTGATAAATGAGTATCACAGCATGCATTGTATAGGTTCAAAGAATGCAATATAGGATCTAATTTATATCTATGGTATGTTTTCCACTATATTTTTTTCAATATACTTTCATTTTAAAAGGAAAAATAAATCTTTTCTCACTGTTGCTAACAGATTGATTATATTCTCTTCACAACCAAATAAGAAAGCTTTCTGCATTGTTGTTGAGATGCAATCACGGTTACACAAGATCGTTTCGTAGAGGTGAAGCTTTGCATAATGTCTCAATAGCATTATTACTCGAACAGGAATCCCCTGGCTTTCCTTCAGAAGTTAATTAGAGTCTGTGCAGGGAATGAGTCAGACTGAATTGTGTGGCTGAGAGTGTGTGTTGATTACAGAACTGAAATCATACTAATGGCTTCTCTTAGTCTGTTGGTAAAAGCAATTACTGGCTGGTAGTTTTACAATAAATTAAAAGCTGTGAAATATCACTTTAAAACATACTTTACTTAAAATAACATTATGAAAATAATATACACAAAGAAAAGGTGGCCTTCCTGCTCTGGCATATTTTTCTCTGTGAACGTTCTCAAGACAATGACTTCAGGCCTTATGCTTGGGAGAGGTTTAAAAATTAGTTCACTGAAGTGAAAATGCTGTGAAGCTGTAAATTCTTTCTAATATTATAGATTATGGAAATTGGTTCCAAATATTTTTTATCTTAAAGATATGTGCATGAAGTTTGTTGTGCCCTTTTCTTACTGACGTAAAGATTGCATTTTGACTCGTGTATTTTGACTCTCATAAAAATGAGCAAATTTAAGGTTCAAGTCAACCTGGAATGAAAAGGAATATTTTTGTTATTACCTTTCTTTCCATATGAGAGTGCTCAAGCAAAAGCCATTTTAGACTCCTAGATGGCTCTGATTTGCAGAAGTTATTAATAGGAGATTGGGATGGAAAGATGAGGATAGAAGACTCTGGAGCTTTTCTCCCAGAATGCCATGTATTTTACAGGCAGGATAATTTTTCTATGAAGAATTCACTCACATTAATAATACTTTGAATAATGGTGTGAGAGCTGCAGGGCTCTCCCAGATGGTATCAGAGGATTTATTATCCTATTAATACCTGTATATTTTACTCTCCACTGTGTGGTGATTCACTTGCAACTTGTCAGTTCCTTCCATCTATATATCCTCTATCAGCTGTGGTTCATCAAAGTGATGTTTATATCTACTAGTATATTGTCAGAAATCCTTCTTATATATGTATATAATTTCAAAGGAAGGCATTTCTCATTATGATAGCATAAATTTGCACATTAATCTTTTTTTTTTTCCTATTAACAGCTGCCTGGCAAAGTTTCTAGCAAAGATGTCTTTAGATGATGCTTAGATCATCATGGCTGCACCAAAATAATCATCTCAGACACTGTGTTGCTTTGAGTGGTAAACTTGCATTAAACTGCAGACACACAGTGTCCCTTCTTTCCCAGAGAGTATGTGTCTTTTTTGTCTGTTTTAAAGAAGACATACTAAATGCACAGCCAGCAGAATTGACTGGCTTTCCAGCACCTTCCACAGCTTGTCTTGTCTGTGATTGTTGATGGACTCTGTTACCAACAACCAGTTCTGCCTGTTGTGTTCAGATGCTGGGACCTGCACCCTGTTTGTGAGAGTGCTTGTCAGTGCTGGGGTCACCCTTGGCTCCCACCTCACCTTTCTTTAGGCAGCTGTGGGCTCTAACTGCTCCCTTACACCTATGATAAGTACAAGTCACACTGAGGTACAGATCTGAGTCAGGAAGAAGCTCTAGTTTTGTAGCACTTGCAGTTATTGCTTAAAATGTTGAAGATTACAGAATGATATTTCAGATGAGCCGATTCAAGTAATCACAACACACAAGTAGTGAATATAACTGACAAATACATGTTTACTTCACAGTGCTGTGATTCATACAAATTCTTTTTAGAAAAGTATATTTTTTAAAAACAACATTTTAAGGATTATCCCGGGTTCCTATCAGTAGCAGACTACTCCCTCTGAAGTTCCACTTTGCTGTATTGCTTCCTGCACTGTATGATGTTTCTTCTATGGGGTGGGCATTTCTTTTACCCTCTTTCCAAGCACTGCACACAACATTGTCTTGGCAGAACTACAGCGGATGTTATCTGGCATCAGTGCTAGGTTATGCAGTCATCATACAACCCACTATCTATGTCACCCTTTGCTGTTTTGCTTGTCATGTCATGCAGATACAGAATCTACCTCAGAAAGGTCAAGTAGCCTGTATAGGGAAATTGTAGTATATAAATAAAGTCTCTATCGAAGATTTAATTTGAAGTTGTATTCTCTGTTGACTACATCTTCACACATGTGCAGAGTTCTGAGGCATTTCTGTATTTGCACAGACATTTACTTCTCATATATTAACTGGGAAAACAGCAAAGTCACACACCTTTCCAGCCTGTGTGCTATAATTGTGTCCTATGGTTCACCTTCTGACTCTCAGTTTTCACATTCTTTTCTGTTTTGTATTACTTCAAAATATTACCCATAAAACTTCTGAGGGTTAGTAAGCAAAAAAGCTCAATACTTTGGTTTCCAAATTTTTGTTGAGAAGTAGGATTCTCTCCTTGCTTCTGGAAAACAAATTTCAAGACACTGGTGAAAAGCAAGACACTTTTAATAAGGACATTATTGTATGTGCTCTCTGGAGATTGTCCTTCTATCAAGTATCGGTATGAAATGTACATGTTTCTTGATGTGTAAAGCAAAATTCAGACACCTTTTACCAGCTGAGATCAGTAATATGGAAGAAATTAGCAAGGTGGAGAACCTCTGTCCCTTTGTCTCCTTCTCTTTTGATTCTGTCCTTAGAACAAATAATGTCAGCACAGAGGTATGAACATCTTGACTGAATTTTAGGCTCTCCTATTTTCTATATCTTTACATGTTCAAACCTTGAAAGTACCCATCTCATGCTTTGCCAAGAAAGTTCCCATTTTCTCTCTTTTCACCATCTTTTACTTCAACCTGTTACTGTGATTGCACAATCCACAAAACTGACTAATTCAGAAATTAAGTTACATAGCTGAAACCTGAATTTACTTGAGATATAAAAAATAGATGCAGGTACAAAATAATTGGTGACTATATGTTACTATGAATTAAATGCTGTCTCAGGAGATGACAGGTCACAGATGAGCTGTTATTAGATTCTCCTGCTGCAGTCATTTGATCCACTCATGATTCATCTGTTAACAACAGAGTTGCATTTTGATAACAAGTTTAATTTGACCGCTAATGATTCATTTTGGTACTTGGGTATCTACATCCATTTAGAAAGCTGTGGCCTGTACACAGTAGAGGAAAAATATTGAAAAAGGACATGATTGAGTTTAACTGCAGTATTCATCACAACTGTTTTCCAAGTAATTACCTAATTTGAGCATTATATGCTCCTCAGTTAAACTGTATTATACATAACATAATTTGTCTTTCATCTACTGAGTTGAAAATATAATATAAAATAAATAACTCCTTGCTAGAGAAAATCAGGAGAATATTCTTTCCAGGAAATGCTTCTGGATCATTATCTGAAATGGAATTATGAGCAGGCAGTTTGTGTAGAAAACTGGTAGACAATAAGAAATTCTTACAAGCAATTTTACTGAAATAATTCTAAAAGTTCTAAAACCAAACCAATCAAAATGGCCAAAAAGATAACAAAACCTTAAAATAAGATAAATGATATATAATCATTTATTCAAATAATGCCTAATATAGAGAGATAGAAGGTTGCAAAAGAGATACAACCTTTAAAAGTGTTCATTTGGAAGAAATAGTATGGCTTTTATAAATATAAATGGACTCATGCCTTCTAAATGTGTTAAAGTTCTTTGTGGCAGTTGGTGAGCCTATAGATAAACGCACCTTTGATCTAACTGACGGCAGTGCACTAACATTTTCAGTACACTTCTATCAAGGCCAAGGCTTTAGAAAACAGTGAAATATTGTAGGAGTGAAAAAAAAAAATCCTTTTGTGGATGAGTACTTATTAAAGTAGGAAATGAAGGTTAGGAATAAATTATGAGGTTTCAAATTGATGGACTATAGCAAGCCGATTGCCTGAGTTTTGTGCTATTTTGTTTAACGCATGCTGACTACCAGGGGAGGAGGAGACTACCATCCTAAGACAGACTTCTAAGTCTGATGTAGGTAATTATTTTGTTAGCACAGTAAGATTTTCAATTTTTATAGACCAAGTTTAGAATTCACTTAATAAGGGCATAAATTTCTTTCCTTGATGCATTCATGGGAAATGCAAAAGAAATTTCCCTCCTTTGAAAATAGAGTCTGGAATTTTAATTTTGCTTTTCTCATTTGTTAGTTTTTAGGTGGAGGAGCTGTAAACCTTACATAAAATGTTATATTCAAACTTTACTCGGTGAGGTATATGCATATTCAGAATTCATAGTGTGTAACTTCTCATGCTTTTGGTGGGTGAAAAATGGATTTCCATAGATGGAAATCTGCCCAGACTGTATGGACAGAGATATACAATAATGCCAATTCTAGATTTGACAACATTGATTGGTCTTCTACACTTGTAGTGGCCATGCTGTTAAGTTTCTGGGAATCATTTTGGCTTTAGAAATACTTAAAATGAAAATCTGCTTGCTTCTTGTACACCTTCTGACTAAGATCTCAAGTTTGTTTTGCTGTTACTGGATTGTTGTGTGCTGCCTATGAATGATTCTGGGTTTAGAAGAAAACAAAATAATTCAGGATGTGTGTTGTAAAAGAACATTTTGTTTGCTTTGACGTATCTGTTGGGGGATTACTACAAAGACAGTATTACAGACAAAACTAATCTGACATGACTGTCACAATATCAGAGGAGCATTAATGACCTTTCACTCTTTGTAATGGTGGAATGCCTCTCTACAAGTAGTGCTTCATAATCTTCTCACCAATATAGACCTCTAAGTCACTCTTTCCAAAATTCCTCTTGGCATTTGGTCTTAATGTTACAGTTATCAACTACGACTTCAACTCATCATGTATAGAGGGAAAAAAAATCTCACAAGCAGCCAAAAAATTCCAGCAGTTTATCTGTCAAGCAGTTGAATGATCCAGAAGCCAAATCTATAAGTGTTCATGTACTGATTATTTTTTAGCCTTTAAGACCCGAGAATCAGCAAGTTTTTTAAAAGAAAAAAAATAAAGAATTCTACCAAATTTTGAAATCACCTTTATATAGCTCATGATATTTTCAAACAATAAACCACCCCAAAAAGGCCCTTCTAAATATTAGTTGCTTCCCTCAATTCCTGGTTTTTTTTATGCTCAGAAACCTTGCTATGTTATTCCTTCCATGGAAAAACTGCATAATTGAGCAAATGGTTTTTTCATTTTCAGGTCTACTTTTGTTAGCACGTTTGTGACCTTTCTAGTCTTAGTGTCACACAAAGTGTCACAGGCCTGAAAAAAAATATAAAGCTAAATGAAGTCTGAGGTAATACTAGATAGTTTTGTGTTATATAACAAGCACTGCAAACTTGTTAGAAAAAAATGCAATAACTTGGGTAAGCTGATAAAATTGATAAATGTGGCAATGCTCAATTTTACACTGTATTAACATAATGTGACGTGAAAAGTGGCTGGTAAACCCAGAAATTAAGCTAGGAACTTACACTGGTAGTTGCATATATGCTAAATTCAATGGTAGTGAATTAAAGATATCCTAAGGCACTTGAAACTTGACAAGGCAAAGGATGATTCTTATGAAAGCTTGTGTGAGCAGATGGAGTCAGAAAAGAGAACTATCCCTATGGGATACCTCACTTGTTATATACAACTCGACTTTATTATTTTCTTGTGTACAAGTCTGTCATAAAGAAAAACCTGATGATCAGTAACACTTGAGATTCTGTCATCGTGTCCTCAGTGCTGCTCTTGTCTTCTTTTTTTTTTTTATTTCCCCAAAGAAGTTTCTTAGGTGTAAAACCAGCAATTTCTGATAAACCTGGAACTGAAAGCAGAATTGCAATGAGTTGAGCAGAAAATGAGACCACACTCAGTATGATTGTCGGAATTTTGTGAGGTTTTTTTTCTGGAAAATGAGAAAGTGAAAAATGCTGATGGAGGAGGATGCACTGCATTAAGCACCTAGAAGCAATACCTGTAATTTTCAGAGTGGTGCTGTGATAAGGTTGTTCTGTTGATTTGACTTCAAACTTTAAAATCTTAATTGTCATGTAAAGATGCTATTATTACTTAGGGAAGAGCTACTAGAAAGGGCAAAAAATGTGGCTGTGTAACACATCTTCTAGGTTTTAGGTTTAAAGAAAATACAATATGGCATTGCAGACATTTCAGATAAAAAAAATTGAAGACAATCAGCTTTTAAAGTGCATTTGAAGTCACTGATATTTGTTGCAAAAATCTGAGAAGCGTGTTTTTGCTTAGCAGGAAGAAAGCTGCTTTTTAGGGAAACTCTGTCAGAGTTCCAATAGAAAAGAACAAAATAATCACAGATCTTTGCCTAATTTTGGCAAGAGTAAATAAAAGTATTGAAATTCTATCTCATAATTCACTTGAGATTTCTATTTGTCTTCCTCATAGCCCCATCTTATTGCTGTCAGGAAATCACCTCTCGGTCACTAGAGTTCTTGGGTTCTTCCCTTTCCACTTCTTTTTTATCTTTCTTCCTTTCTTTTTCTTTTTCCTCTGATAACTCTCCACACAGTTGCAGTAATCTGTTAATAGCTCCCAGATGGGAAGACCTGTTGTATTACTATATTTCATTCAATTTCTAGTGGTGATCTCAAAGTCTTACAGTTCTATTCACATGGTATTTCAGTCTTTTTTATCGCTATAGCCTTTTAAGCTTATTGTTAACATGTTTCATGAGTGCTCTGCCTGCTAAGACTATGAAAACGAAAGGGAGCAGTTTTGATGGAACGTGAAAGAAATCAATTAAAAGGGAAAAAAAAAAAAACAAACCCAAAAAACCCAAACCAGAAGGGAAATGTGTGCAGGAGGAAGAGAAAATTTGTCATGAGACTTGGAAGGTAAATTGGTAGAGTATTATAAAGAGCTTGGAGGTAGGTTCCCAGAAAGACTTGAGATTTTTCAAGAGAGAGGGAAGCAAAGCGTGCTTAAGTTGAAAATGGACAGAGTAATTGAAGGGTGATGAGTAACAGTGAAAGAGAAAAGGTATTTGTGTGAGAGAGAGATAATTAGACTACAAAATGGAACTGAAACTGGGAGGTAAGGGAACTTTTTTTTTAATCGGTTCCTACCTTGAACTGAAAGTGTAGCAGCAAATCCAGCAGCATATAAATAAAATTAGTTTTAAAAGCTATAAGCAGCCCTTGTGCACACTTTTACCATTTGGTGTCTGTGAGGTGAGGAGGATGAAATCTTGCAAGCTTTCTTGATGGATGAACATTGAATGAAGAGCCTTTCAGCTGAGGTCTGATGCTTTTAAACACATTACAGTGACCTTTCACATCAACAGGCATGTTCTCACCTGCACTTCTGAAAAGATTATACTTACACTAGAGGTGGATGTAGCAATTTGAAAAGGAGCTGTTCCCCATCAATGCATGGTTAACAAGGCACTAGAGCTGAATAGGCTTATATCTTTTCTGCTTACTGAAATGAGACAGAAACTAGAGCTTGCTCACTCTGTCGTCCAGTTTGGTTTTAGTTGTGGAAACAATTTTCAAGAGGTCATAGTTATGCTTCCTCCTGAAATTTCTGAAATATTTTTTGCTGCAGTTGGAACCTGACTCTTATTGACCCATCTAACAAATACAGATCAAAACCATGCAGAGATACCAAGTCCTGCAGATACTGATTGTAGGAGAATTAAAATTGCTGAAAATGAAGGACTGAGGAAATTATGTTGGGGCACAACTAAATGTAGGAGAAACATAGAGGTTATTTTTGTTTTACTAACTTGTTGATAAAGCTTTTGAAAGGAATGTATTTTGACATAGTAGTAACATGCTGTTTCGGGGGAGAAAAATATGAACTACATACTTTGAGTGAAATTACAATTGTTTAGAAGAGAATAGAGTGGACTGCAAAAAGGGGTGGACTGTAAAATGTAGTATATCTGCATCACTGCTGTGCTGTCAGCAACCATTCATCTACACTTTAGTAGAAATGGTAACAGAAAGTGTGGGTTAGGAAATGGAAGTTAGGGTCCAAATGAAATTAACAGAATGTAGTCTAAAAGCAGAGGTAATGAGATTAAGAAATAAAAGTACAGAGAACTAAAGCAAAAAAGACAAGGATGTTAAGATAGCATTTGCAAAATGAACAAGAGATGTGTGGGAAAACAAGTAGAGTTAAAGAACAAGCGACAGAATGTGTGAATACATAATACATAGTCATTTGAATTTTTTGGCATGAAGAAGGTGATAAAAATGTAGTAGATCAAGTGGATGTAATTTTCCATATCTCATTTACAGTACTTGCTAGGATTTATTTTGATAATGAACACATGTGAGCTAAAATGCATTATCAGAAAGCACCTAATGCAAACATTTAAAATTTATTTTCAAAAAACAGAGGACTAAGTGTACACCTCAAAATTTTCTTTATTCTCTCAGAGAACATGAAAATTTTCATGGCAGATAAGGGAGTGTGTGTTTGCTCCCTTTGACTTCCAACTAGAGAAGATTTTAATTTTTCCCAGCTAATTAAGCCCAGGCATGAAAACTGTGAAAAGTCATGGGGTGTTTTTTCTAGTTCTCCCACTTCTCTTTGGTGTGATTTCATGAAAATTGCTTTATATGTCTTTGGTTCAGTTTTTCTGCCTGTGAAATATAAAATTATAATGAGCTTTGAGCTTTTCTAACAAAAAAAAAAGTGCTACATAAAGATAAACCAGTATTATACCAATAATACATATAATAATACATATACCAATACTACTGCATACTTTATTTTTATATATCCAGGCTCCTTGTGAATGTGTACACTAAGAAGCCAGAGCTAACCTTGGAGAATCTCCGGAAAGTAGGTTGCACATTTACCAGCTTTGCATCAGGCTGCAAACCAGTGGTGCAGGTTTCCATTAGTTTAAGATGATCTAACTCTGTGTTGTCACAGATAGCAGTGGTTCTGTCATTATCCTGGCAATATGCCACCGTATAACAAGGTAAAACAACTTGTGCAGGTGAACTCTTACAACTTGCTGCACAGCTTAGCAATTGCGAGTGTGATAGCAGGAGAGGGAGTCAGAATGTGCAGACAAGAGTTGCAGACCACCACCTCACCTCCCTTTCCAGTAGGAAGGTGGTTGTAACTGTGGAATTGGGTTCCAGTCTAGAATTTTTTGGTTTTTTTTTTTTTCTTTAGGTGAATTTGAGCTCTCCCATTGCATTTGGTCTGTTGAGCAGGTTTCAAAGACAAGAATCGTAGTTTCTCCTGGGCTTAAAAACATTAACAGAAGAGACTTCCATTCACAATGTTACTGCCTGTTGCTGACTTATGAGTTTTGTTAGAACTGTCTTGGGAATGTTTTGATCAATATTATACTGAACAGCAACATTTTTTTTCTGAAAGCTTGTGGAACTACATATTTAATTAACTGGAATTTTGTGTTACATATATGTCCATTTTGAGAAATGAGACCCTTAACAAGAGGTAAGGTCTGAATTCTGGCTGTTCTCCTACCTAGCTTGATTAATCTTCATACATTTTTAACTAAAATTCCAAGGCTCTCTCTAAAATAAACATAGATATTCTAAAAGGGACTGTGTTTCAGACTGTAAACACTCCTCAAACTGACATGCCTGATGCAGCAGCAACCAATAGTTTGCAGTAACTTTAAAATGTGCATGACCATAGAAGCTGTTCCCCTTCACTCCAGCAAACAGAGAGAAAGGTAGGAGTCACCTTCCTGCCATCACTCATGTTTCTAGTCCTTGAAAATGGAATTACCTTTCTCCAGCTGATATAGCTGTAGAGTGCAGTTTTATACAGTACTTTATGTGACACTGAAACAAATTCAGCTTTTTTTTTTTTTTACAAGAGGAGTTACATTGACTGTCTTTGTCAGCAATGGCTAAATTCAGCTTTTCGGGTTAAAAATGAATAGTGTGAGAACATGGCATATGGCCGTTTGCCTAAGAAACTGTGGCTTGTGTTTACTGAAAGAAATTGTAATGTGTTGGCATTCATTGTAATTCAGCTTAACTGGGAGACTGCCAGAATCAAATCGAAATGTGTTCACAGTATATCCAAAATACAGCACAACTGCCAACTTTGTAGTAGCAAGATGTAACAACCTGTTTCAGAATGAAACATGAAAATTTCTCAACATGCAAAATAAACTCATTACATGGTTTTTTTTTTTTCAGCCAAGTTATCACACCTTTTAAGAAATAAATTACTTTTAAGAAAACTGAAGTGGCATACAGTTCTTACAAGACCACTCCAATAAAATTTAGGGTTTGATTAGGCATTTATAGCTGGAAAGAAGGGAAGAAATGCCTTAACTTGTACACTGATAAAATATACCACCAATTACTCATTCAAATGTGTTTGACCACTTCAGTGAGTCTATCAGATCTAAAGGAGCAGTATCAAGTATTGTGAGAAACCTTTTCTGCCATCACAGTGAACACTACTCAGCAGGCATGAGCAACAGTTCATGTCTGTTATGATTTGGATATCTAGGTGTCACAGACAACTGGAAATGGATCATCTTATTTCATAAGTGATATCCATGTGGCAAGTTATATCCTCACCTAAAATGTGTGTACAGCTCAATGTGCTCTGCAGCTCAGCTTATACACAAAACACTGGTGACCTTGAGGTGAAGATATTTACTGAGGCTCTAAAGCTGAAGTTAGAAGATTGGTTTTGTGGAATATGTATGTGCATGTTTCTGTCGGACAGTTTTGTGATAGAAATTCATGTTCCAAACTCCTATGGAGGTACTTACACAGCTGTTTGGTCACAATAACCACGGATGGTTTTAAAATGCTGTCATTCTGGGTCTGAAAGGCGAGGGAGATAGAGCTGAGCATGTGCTTTTTGAAAGTCTGACTGTGCTTAATAATAAAACTGATGAAGAGAACACTCATTTAAGTGCCATCCGTTATAACTCTTGTCTCCAAAGATATTTCCTCCAGTCCCTGAAAAGGGACTTTATTTTGACCTTTTGTCTTTCAATATGTAGAACCAAATCTCTTCCGTTTCAGTTCAATTTCAGTGTACATATCAACCTGACCTTACAAAGAGAGACTTGTCTAGGGTAAATGGAAATAGTAATTTCTTTCATCTCTATATCTCATGCTTATGTCCCTTGGTAGAGCACTTAAAAGTGCAGAATGGGCCACTTCCAATAGGCCCCTCACTGGCTGTAGTTGTTCAGAACTAATCTAACTGGGGAGATTTCTTTCTCATTGTCGTGTGATCAGTAGCTTAGCTTTGTTGAATGTGACCAGTGTCCTCATGTTTCCTGTCTCCTGATATTTTTCTCAGTCAGCTGAAAAACCACGACTTCAAGCCCCAAAAAGTTTGCATAGTATTTTATTGATAAAATTAATATTAATGTACATTTTTTAAGAGTTTTATATTAAATTTACTGAAGTATTATTAGAAGGTTATGACAGAGGCAGACAGCATATAGATGATGAGACAGAAAGAAATTTTGCTTAGTGGCTACCTCTTTCTGGAACCAACAACCTACTAGTACACAAAGAAATATAATCTCACTACAAGTAGGTGTTAAGTCATGTCACTGCACACCCTAGAGTGGAAGAGACATCAAGTAGTGCAATTATAAGTACTGGAAAATGCTAATACGCTACCAAAATGCACCTCTAATGTGGAAATTAGCACATGTGTCCCATGCTCCTTACTAGTATACATCAATGCTTGTAGAGGATTTCTTCCAAAATGTAGGGAGCTTTAAGTGAGGTACAAGTTTTCTGTGTGATGTCCTTCTACAGAGACATGAATTTTGATCTGTGAAATTGAATGGGACCATTTCCAAACCTTGGGCTATCATGGACTCGGTCATGCAGTGTTCAGTTCATTCTGGCACTGCTCCAGCAATGCACTTAAGTTTCATTTGAATCATGTAAATAATCCTGTGCAAATCAATTGGAGGGTTAGCAATATACAGAGAAGTGAGGTAGGCACTTAAGATCTTTGTTGAAGCAAGGTCATGCTCACATGAATAATCACTGTAGTGCTTCCTATATTAAATTATGACTGGAATAGGGCTTTCCATGTTTCAGGGAAGACTTTCCATGATCTGAGAAGAATCAGAGAAGGGGGGATATTCTAGTGGGAACTTCAGTACTACAATTTCCACAGACAGCAATTATCAACAGGAGATAAGTCTAATTAGATTGCTATTTTAAAAGGAAATGTGCTTGATTTGTTGAATTATACTGTTTGACTGCTGCTTCAGTTATGAAATTAAACATATCTGTTAAGGCTTCCTGTAACTGTCAGGGATTTAACTGATGATTTAATTCCTAGTGCAACATATAAAAATTATCTTACTACCATCTTATCATTTAGATTGACATAGTATTCAATTCACTTCTTCTTTCCTTCATCATATTTATAAAATAAGGACCACGAGTCTCACCAGAGAGAATTGAGTCTAACCCAATTTGTAGCTGTTGGACTCTAAGTTTTTGTGCCCTATGTTTGTAATGCCTTTAAAAATTTTTCCTATAGTAAGTTGTAGCTGTCTTATGCATCAGAATTATCTTTCCTTTCCAAGTTTTTTTATATATATGTGGTCACTCAAGTAGCTTTCTTTGTGGCAAGCCTGGTTTAAATGGCTATTGCTCCATCCAATCGCTTCTACCTCCATGCTTCTTAGGTCACTTCAGCTCCTCCTTGCCTTATCTTCTCTAAATGATGGCCTTGGTTTCTGTGCCTGTATTGTCAACTAGATCAGAGAATATTTATCTGTCAAATAACAAGGGTTTTTTCTTTTATTCTTTTCTGGGCTATTGTTCAGATAGATCAGTTTTCCAGGTCAGCTCAACACAGCCACAAAGACATTTGGAGGCAGCATCAAGCAGCCAGAGGCAGAGAAGAGCAGCAAATGGCTGCTTCAGTTGCTGAATTTTCATACCAAAGTTGTTTCATAGGCTATTGACAAAAAAGGTTGATCTGCTCTTCACCTTCTGAGTGCTTCACCTTCAGTTTGCTGAAACAGGCTGATCTAATTCACTGTGCCACCGTGAGATTACTAATGTCAGTGTAAGAGGAAGGAGGAGGAAAACCTGTTCCCTCTTTCAGCAGCAACATGGTCTGAAATTGGCTTAAGCCCATTATGGAACTGCACTTTTAGTAACATTTTTATTTCTGAAAAGGTAAGAAATGTATCATCTTTAGAAGTACAATTGACACATAAGATACTTGAAGAGTAAGAGCTGCTGAGAGGTAATGAATATCATAGTGGCTCTGTAGTAAAGGTAGATATATGAAGTGCAAGTTCTGTGAAGGAACAGAAAAACAAAGACTGCATATAGTGCAAAAATGTGTTGGCTGATCAGGCCTGGAGTTTCTGGAGGCAAGCAAGGAAACATTGACACAATAAGGTGATTAACTTTGAAGTCCAGGAGTTTAGTTAGTTTTTTTAATTAGTGTATAACTTCTTTGAATCAGGAACTTGGTTAGCAAGATTTTCACAGTACAGGCATAGAGAAAAATTAAAACAATGATTTATTTAGTATGTGAGTTTTGCGTATGCATTGATTTAGAATGTCTTGTTAAATTCTAAATTAATGTTAGTGTGGTGTTAAAAGAATCTTTAAAGAAAGGACTGGTTCTCCATAGGGAGCAATATTCCAAAAAAACAAAGAGAAATTTGATTACCTTCAGTATTTCTAGTAAAAATAATCATATATCCACTCTCCGACTTTTAGTTTCTTATAGTGGTATTGGAAAATGAGGATGCAAGCCATGATAGGAACATCAGTGCATTATCTCTGCCCTAAGTAATCATACTTTTGGATTGTTTGTTTTGTTTTGTTTTGTTTTTTCCAAAGCAGGAGCAATCAAAATAGCGATGAGTCTTTCTGACTCTTAGTGCAGTCACTTAGTATAATATAACTTAGATGACTTGTGAAATAATATAGACCCTGAAGCCCTCTAGAGGAAATACTAATTTTTCATCCTGTCCTTGGAAATGACTAAAGTAAGTCAAGGGCATTCAGTTTTTGTAAGTTATCTTTAAAAGTCTGCAGTTACTTGATTTGGTTTTTGTTTTTTTTTTCAAATTGGTCATAGTAAGTAAATAGCACCATTAGATGTGTATTAATGGTCATCATAATCCGAATTTTCCAATCTCAATTATATATTTTTAGGGAAAAACATCAAGAATAGTACTTTCAGTTAATCTATGTTATCAAGTTAATTGTTACATTTTCAAGTGTAGTTTACCTGACAAAAGGATAGTAAAGGGAAAATACAATATCTACCTTAAACAGCTACTGTATTTGAGATCAAATTGATACCTTTTTTGTTTCTAAAACTCTCTAAATTCTTTATTATGGGGACCGTGGAGTGGCAAGTATGATGATAAAGATGTCTTACACCAACTAGATATCTTTATAGCATTTTAAAAGAACAAGTCATAACATACCTTATACGTAAAATACATGAAATAATTACATGCATTCTCAAATTTAAAATTACCAATGCTTCATGTTTTTTTTCCACAGAAATAACTCACTTAGCATTTAATTTTTAAGAGATGAATATTAAGAATGTGGTTTTTTTCCTGAAGTAGTGCAATATGAATATGTGCCACCTGAAAATATTTCACATAATGGAAACTATTTCCATAATTCTTTTTGTGCATTTGTTTTGTTCTTTGGAAAGAGGTTCAAAAAGCCTGGACTTGAGGTTAAGCTTGTGTTGGGGTTTGACGAATAAGGACTGTGTGTGTGGGAAGGATGGTTGTTTTTCTTAGATGCCTACTGAGACAAAGTCGTGCATCACCTGGAAAAGCGTACAATTACAGCACAACAGTAAGTAAAACCACTAATCAAATCCTTGTATGCCATAAAAACACATCTATGCTCCTGGCCAAAGAGAAGATGCAAGTTGCTTCCACCTTTTACCTGTACAATCCTCTTACCACAGGTGTGCAGGGCTTCCATTTCCAAATAGTGAAGAAGCAAATTGTAGCTCACTGTTTGCTAAATCCTCTTAGTGATGAAGCAGCCTGAAATTTTGCTGTGGTCTGAAGAATTAGCAACCAAGTTACATTTGCTCTTTGCCTGCTCTTTTGATCAAATATGCCACAGGCCAGTTGCGTAATGAATTTCTCCAAATAGCTCTGCTAATCCATCAGTTTTCTGAGTCTGCAACACCCCTGCTTATAGCAACTTGCAACCACTTACTCATTAGTTGTGGACTGACACCCTTATTCCTTTATAGACTAGGTATTGCAAGTTACCTAAAGGTTTTTCAAGTTTTCTTTGGAAAGAGAAAATATCTTGCATCTAGGATGTACTGAGCTTTTTCTGTATCTGCTGAGAGAGACTGGAGTGGCCACGTTTACCTGTTCACTTACCAACTGACATGACAAGAAAAAGCATTTGTAGTGATAGGAAACATGATGCTTTTTCCTGAGTATTAGTAATATCTCAAGAAATTAATGTGGATTAACTCAGTCTTACTTCCCTGCTTTTCTTTTCACAGCTATTTAAGTTTCTACAGAGACCTTTAGTTCTTGAATTTATTTGTATACTCACTGTTCCCAGTAAGTTACTGTTTCTGTGTTACTCTTTGCATAAATTGGTCCTGCCTGAGGTTCCCTATCATGTCATCTCAATATTATGCTCAAAAACTAGAAGATGCATGTAAAGTATGTCTGTCTGTCTGTCTGAGCCTTCTGACAGAAACAAACCACTTCCTAAGTGGGAATTAAGGAGATGACTAACCTCTAATGTTTTTCTATGTTTAGCTCTCTGGCATATGAAAAATAAACCAGAGTAAACCAGAAGGGACTTCTCTTTTTGAGACTTGAGTGGGAGTGGCTGCTAGAGTAGTGTAGCAGCCTTCTCCCTAAGCAGCTTCAAGGAATGTCCCTAGAAATTATGTCCTATTGTGCTACTTTTCCTGACACAGAATTAATGTAACCTGCTCAGTTAAGGCAGTGTGCTGCTCCAGGTTGTTAGCGAGTTAATTCACCAAAAGCTCTATTTATAGATCTATTTTATGAATAGCTCTTATTACTGGCACTCTACATATTTCTTACTCCTTGTCTGATGTCTTAAGAAAAAAAAAGCTTCTATTATTTACTTAGAATCAGCAGGAAAAATAACTAGAAATGGTCTGAGGACTATGTTTTAGTTCTCCCACGTTGTCATTTGGCAGTAGTGGGCTCTAAAGCTATAATACTGTTTAGGTCTATGTGGGAACTCTGTAGTACTTCCAGCTTGATACTTTCTTGTCAAAGAGATTTAAATTTCAGGTACTAGTCCTCATCTATGTGCTTTTTTTGCATGCTGCCATGTAAGATATTTAATCATATTAAGCATATTAAAAAGAAATATTTCAAACAGATGAGTGAGTAATTTCCTATGGTTTTGAAATGTTTTGTAATCAATTGATTTTACTTTATTTTTGTACTGAATCACCAACAGCTTTATTGCTTTGCTGGAGCGACTAAAATTATCTTATATATTGATCTATAATATTTTATTCATGGGCTTTTGTCTATGTATTTCTTTAGATATTATAGAATTCTTGCATGGTTCATGTGACTTTGTAGAAATATTTAATCTTGGATAAGCTTTGGCCAGATCAAGTAGCAAAACATTTAGAATTCAGAATTAAACCACAAAATAATACTGATTTAACATGTAGTAAGATTTTTTAATCATGTAGTTGAAGACAGAGGCTTAATCTATCTTAATCTGAATGAAAAGTGGTAGTGAGTAAAAAAATTCTCTCATTATGTTGAATAACAACCATAATAAATTGTCTGACATCATCATGTAACACAAATACGTATAATAAAAATGGGTAAATGTAAGGAAAGACAAAGCTTCTTACTTCAGTAAGATTTACAGCTTAGTTCTCTTTTTTTTTATGATTTCTTCCCATTTGCCTACTTTCACTAGTTTCACATACTTTGTATTGTTAAAATACTAATTCCTAGCTTGGGAATTTGCTGACAATTAATTGACAATTCCTGACAGCTATCTAACTAAACTGAACTAATCACAGATTACTAGAGCTAATTCCTCCAAACTTCTTAAGTAAAGAACCTAATTTAAGGTCATCAAGATTTATGGAGGCAATAGGACAACATAAACAAGAGCTGCGGTGCTGTGCATACGATACCCAGTGTTTCTTTGGAATAAAAAGAGAAAGAGAGAGGAGTGTGTGGACTGCAGATCAGTTGATCCACAGTTTTTGCCAAGCAGTTGACCAAGAGATGCTATCAAAAGAAGGTTCTGAATATTCTGGGGGAAAAAAAAAGGAATCCTAGCCTTTATTTCTTGCAGAAATCTGAAAGCAACTTCACAGTGAATTCTGGCAAGTGGCTGAAAGAACATTTTGAGGAATTGCCAAGCCCACTTTCTACAAGTTTACTTTGATAGCATTTTGCATCCATATATATGTGCCTTGGAAAGTTCGGTCTCTTTACATAGGTTTTGACCAGGAAGTCACTGTTCTAAATTTCTGTGACACTGTGCCTGGATGTCTTTGGATGCTTATGAACTGCATTTCATTTAGACCCCTACTGCAACCTCATCAAAGATACTTTTAGTGCAGGATTCATTTCACCCAAGTTTAAACATTTGTCTTAGGAATTTTGTCCAACAAGTTACCTTTTGTCTCTGTTGGTCAGCTCAGACGTGTTATCTGTTTCTTTGGGTTTGGTTTTGATTTTTTTTTTGTCATGTTTAAGACAGGGACAAGTGAGGTGTATCTCTGTATTGTACGAAACCTCATTTGGCATAATAGTTCTGTGCTTGTAGGATATCAAGGTAGTTTTCTGAAGGTCAGTCTGTGATTAGGACTTGCCTGTGGGGAGTGCAGAGAAGCTGGAGAAAAGAGCTTTCAGTTATATTATTTGTTCTAGTACTTTTGCTTTTAAGATTAGTCCTGTATATGAGAACATGGTTAATGCTGTTCTTTCCTGATTAGAAGTGCTGACCTTTCCGAAATGGAGACAACAGGGGTCTGAAATAAACTCACCTCAATGTTCTTAGCCTCTAGCAAAGGAAATTATACTTGATTTTCTAGTTTTTTTTTCTTTACACCTAAAAATGGTTCCTTTTTGTTGGTGGTTTTGGTTTGGTTTGTCGTCCTTGTTTTTATTTTGTTGAATTTACTTTTCACTGTCATCTTTAGCGGTAGGTTAATGGTTATTGCAAAAACAACACCTTGGAAATAGAGAAGTAGAGCAGACTGAATCACCTAGACCACTACCCTCCAGTCTGGGAAGATGAGTAGACAACCTTTGGCACTTACTGCAAAAAGGAGGAATACAAAACCTGATCACATTAATTCTCCTCTTCTAAGCAATGCTGCCCTGTTGTATGGAGGGAAGATGTTCTTTCTTATAACTATTATTGCTTATTTCCCATTATCACCTGAACTATAATGATTGCTCTTTCCAAACTGTATACATTTAAGGATTTCATTGTGCTAGTTCTGCATTTTGGTTTGAGTATAAATCAAAAGAGTAGCTGAAGATTCTTCTAAATGTTAATCTATTTTTGGCCTTGCGAATTTATTTTATTTTGGCTTTCTAGCTAATCCTAGAAGTTTCTCAAACTTTTGTTATGTATTTCAGGATATCTGGAACAATAGCTGGGACGGTGATCATAATTTTGCTATCTCAGGTAGTAGAAGAGAAAACAAAGTTAAGAATTATCAAATCTGACTTTCTCATGATGTGTCTTGAAAGGGATGGATGTTAGCAGTGGTGCCAGTTTAAATATCTACCCTTTCATTTACTGGTTGTCCTGGGTTTGGCCACGTTAGAGTTCACTCTCGCCTGCTGCCGCTAGGGGGCCTGGCCAGGCTATTGAATCCCATGTGTTCACGCTCGGGATATAAAGGGGCTGGGGCCAGTGCGGGAGCTGCGGTTGTGCTGCCGGGCAGAGCACGGTGAGCAGTTACATAGGGCATTGCTCGTTTTTTCTTTGTCCTTTGTCGATCATTGTAACTGCCTGCTCTTTGTGGTGTTCTATTAAATTGTCCTTATCTCAACCCAGAAAGTTCTAGAACTCTGTCTTGATTCTCCTCCCCATCCTGCTGAGTTGGGGAGGAGTGAGTAACTGAGTGGTTTGGTTGTTGTTCAGTTAGAGCTAAACCACCACACTGGTGTATTCCACTTTGTTTGGACCAGTTAAAAAGAGTCCTTAACAAAAAAAGAGGGAAGTTAACCTCAGTTTCTGACCCAATTCACTGTATAGTTGCACAGAGCCATGCAAAGCATGAGGAGCAGGATGTACAAGGGTACCACTCTAAGTTGGAACCTTCTGCCAGAATAGACTCATCAAAATCCATCTCAAAAAAAAAGAATGAGTGCAGTGCAGGGAATAGATAGGAGTACTTGTCTTGCATTTGGCCACAGCATTTGTCTTTTAAAAGAGACATAATGAGGCAGATTGAGAGTTCAAGTGTTCTCAGCTTCGTCGCACTGGAATGTGGAAGCATATAATCAAGTAAGTGGGAGGTACAAGTGTGCTGGCTTTTAGAGGCTTGCTAGCACCTCCACATCATTCTTCAGCCATGCTCCCCCAAACATGACTGGAGGCTGTTGTTATGTATTTATCGAAGAGAAAGTTAATAAGGCTATGAAGGGCTTAAGTTTTCATTAGCACAGAGAGTTATTAAAGACACATCTGTTTTTTATCGCTTTTATAGGAAGCTCACCAGTGACATATCTCAAGGTTAAAATCTTTGTGAAAAGTGACAGCAAGGAGCATGGTCTTGTGCCTGAAAATGTGATACATTCCCTGAGCGTGACACTTCTCTTTCAGAAACATCTTTAATGTCAGATCTGGTTCTAGCAAGCTTTGTGAAAATGCTGTTTATTACTTCCATGATAATACCAGAGCTCAACACCACCTGTCAATTTTTGAGGAAAGAGAGTGTCTTCTCTTCCTATTACTCAGTCATAGGTAATGAAGGCAGAACTACATGAAGTCATTTACTTCATACCTATGAATATCAGTTTAACGGTGATAGTGTATCATTGAATCAAATTTTGTAAGTGCAGCAATTTGTTCATTTTTTATTAATATTTTTTGACACATCTCCTTACAAAACCTTCTCAGATGCTCTGAACTCTTAAAATATTAATAATTTCAGCACAGCTTTTGTATTGATAATACAATTGCTGCCAGAAAGAGCTTTAATCGTAGACACTGAGGTGATGGGGAAAGCCCATTGCATTGGCCATGAAAAGAAATATTTACAGTGATGAGGTAGTTTTCCCACTGATTTTGCATATGGCATAGAATTTGGGAGGCTGATTTATGTCTCAGGCATGCACTTTTGGTGAAGTGATTGTGATGTTTGCCCTTATTCAAAGTAGGACACTTTGGAGGGAAAAAAACCAGGAGTATTCACATGCTTAGGAAATTGCTATGGAGTTTTAAATTTCTTGGGGATCATGTCCATTTCACAAAAGATGCTTGGGTCTGTGGAGATTGGTTGTTGCAAGTGAAGCTCCAGAGAGAAGAGAAGCTGAGGTCAGAAGCTTCTGTCTTCCTCTGTCAGTGTTCTCACAACACTGCTTCCCTGCTGATACAGGAGAGATGGAGCTTCTAATTCACACATAGAAAATACAAGAACAGGGACAGTGTGGATAGACAAAAAAAAAAAGGTGACATCTGGAAGTGGCAGCTGGCAATAAGTGGTAGGAGCTGATGTTGTATAGGATTTTGCCAAGGGGAAAAACTGATAATTTTTTTTATAAGGAGAGTGAGAGGATACTTGTAACTAGGACTATTGAGGCAATGCTGTTTTCTGGTGTGTGGAATGTAGCTGAAGAATGAGGATGGAAGAGACTGAGGAGAAGGAAGCCCTCAGAAAGAAAAGCGAGGAACAGAGACTTGGTATGGCTGGACCAGTAGTTTTGGAGGGATACTCATGCTCCAGTGCCAGCAAGGGGCTCTGATGGGGCAGACGTGGAGAGGAGAATAAGACCAAGAGAAGTAGCTTGTGGGCTTTCAAAGTCTTAGCCAGTAGTCTGGGAGAAGGAAGGAAGAATTTGTTTAGTAAAGTTCAATCCACTTTGAAGCCTGGAATGGAAGTCAACATTTTTTGGTGACCGTTGGTGTTTGGGAAAGATTCATTCCAAACATCCATCCCACTCTAGTTCCTGTTCATGCAGATGATGGATCTGTACGTTCAAGTAGCAGGAGTCTGCCTATATTTGCATCTAAAACATCCATCTGTATCTGTGTGAATATTATAGTGATGCAGAGGAGACTCATCCGGGAAGCAACATTTAAACATATTTTACTTGCACAGTCAAGCATTTAAAGGTCAGTTAATGCCAGAATTGAGGGATTAGTTTTTTTCAGAATAATCTTAATGCTTTTAGTATTGTGTGTTTGTACACTCATGCTGTGACTTACCATTTTTAACATAGTTTCTGTATGAAATTTTGTAATCTAGCTACTTTATGGCTGTAGATCAGGTTTGTAATAAACAGGTTTAAAGATGCCAATTACTGCATGACACACTCTAATTTTTAGATAGATTCCAAACTTTAGGAAAATTTAGTTTGGAAACACTCCATCTTGGTGTTTTAGAGTGTTTTCAACACGCTCCCTTTGTTTCTTTCTGAATTGTAGGAATGTGAAGATACCAGGCACTCTAAACAGCTTAGTGTGAACATGGTCCTGAGGATTATGCTTTGGATTGAATAATTCTTAAAAAGCTTTGAACATCACTGACAAAAAAAAAAACCACCTGACAATTTTCATTGTTACATGTTATATAAGAACTAGAAAAGATCTGTTGTGCCTAAGACCGATATAATAAATCAAAGGGAGTTTTGATCAAGAATACCCATGAATTGATGTGTGCACTTAGTAAAATGACATTTAGGAAAAGACATAAATTCTCTACCTACTTCTGTCTGTTAGCCAAACAATTTCTTCAGATCTTCTAGCTAGCTGCTAAATATTGCTTTATCTAGAAAATACCACTTGTTTTCAAAAGACTAAAACGCAACTTTTGCTTTCTATGACAACTACTACTTGGACTAAGCCTGTAGATGCTGTTAAATACTTCATACATTTAAGCAGATCTTCATATGTAAACTGAAGGTTGTAACACAAGCAGAAGTTTTTGCTGCCTTCCCTAATTCATTAAATAATTTGCAGCACAGAAGCAAGAATTCCCCTTTTTCTAATAATGAACAGCTAGCTTTCTGGAGTTGCAAGTTGCTTTGCCTAGGAAGTGATGGCACTGCTGGAATCGGGCGAGGTTCCTGAGGTACAGGCCTATTTATTTTGCAGATCATGCATGAGGTCGCTTGCAAAAATGAGTGGGAATAAATATGTTTCTTTTCTTATGGTTCCAAACCTACTTCAGCAGTCTTCTCTGCACTTTTTCTCAAGGCACACACAGTTTCTGGTTGCCCTTTACCTTTTCTGTTCCTTTCTTTGCAATGTTTCTGTCCTTTTTTTTATCCTTGTCACCCAGAGGTAGTTTTAGTACAATCAGTTTTCTTTTGAATTATTAGATGACCCTGGTGGCCCTCAATTGAGCTCCCACTCCTGAGATGAATGTGCTGGTGCGAGCTTGTTCCTGTTGTGCACTGTGGTCATATTATACAAGATATCTGCCCTCAGAAACAAGTGCCGTCCCTGTTTGTGTTTATCTTCACTGAAGGACACAGCAGCTTTAGTGGATTTCCTCCAACATCTAGCACAACATTGCGTGACAATTTATTTTGTCTGTTCCACTTTGATTTATTGATTTTTTTTTTCCCACCAGTCATCATTCTGCAAAAACAGATGTGATTGTTACAAAGCTTTTATTAGTCAAATGAGATACATTAATAGGAATATTAATTTGCTCTTGGCAGGCCAAATTGTAATCCTTCTGAAAAAACTGAGATCATTCCACTGACTTTCAGGTTTTATGCTTTAGACCTAGATTTCACAGACACTTCTATCTATACTTCAAATTTTCCATTGTGTGTGAGCATTTCTGTAATTATGATTTTACTATTCTGCCATGTGCTTTTTATTTTTAAAATTATATTAATTAGGAAAAAATGTTAAATACTTTCTCAGACCCTTAATCAAAGTGGGATTCTTTGTGCAAAACTGGAACCAGTGCTAAACTGCTGAAGTCAGTTGTGGTAAATGCACTTTCACTGAGCTGTTTTCCTTCACTTTCATGCTAGACCCTAAAAGCAGAATGAGCAGCATTGCATTTTTATAACAGTGTATCTTTATGTATACCCTCTTCTGTCAGAAGAATCACTGTGTGAGAGGAGTCGTGTTTGTGACAAGACAAACTAGCAAGGAACCCTTCCTGTCTGCCCTCCTTGTAACCCCTTTGTTTCATAGCCAGTGTTCTGTTGCTTCAGCCAGCTGCCATATAGTTTCCTTTTGGAATAATGATATAGAATGAACAAAACCATCAGTTGATCAGGAATTTGTAGGATAAATTGCAAAGCCAACATAGTTTACAAAAAGTAATAAAAATCTTTTAATACTCGGAAAAGGATAAGAGAATAAATGTAATTTATTGAGAGATTTCTGAAAAATTGGAAATTACAGACTTTTAACTGAGAAATTACTGTTCTTTTGTGATAGATCACACTTGGCAAAGTTGTTGTTGTCACATTTCTCCCGTGAGAGCTGCCCTCTCTGTATAATTTGACGTCCTGCATAGAGGGCAACAACCTGTGCTTTTCCCTTCATTTAGTTGTATGGTAATTTTTTTCAATATCCCTTTCTAATGTCGGAGAGAAAGTGACAGATCTTTATGTAACATGGCAACTATTGATTGGGAATTAATGTAAACCAAATCTGATGCTTGTTGACATCAATGGAATGATTCATTTTAATCTCAGTGGGTCTTATTGCCCACCTTGTGCAACCTCTCTTTTGTGTTTACTACTTAAATCTAATGTTAACTATTTCTACAGAGATTTTTTTTCATGACACGTTGTTTTAATGATCCTTCTTTTCTTAATTATGCAGTTCAGGAAATAGACACTCTGAAGCTAACTAACTTTTGTCTTCCTGCCCTTTCTCCCAACCTTTTTTCCACCTACTTTCTTTCTTAAGCTTCCTTGACTTAAACAATTTACTACATGATGTATTTGCATTATCAGTGTTCACAGTAAACATATCAGAGAATGTTGTTTTCCTCTACTCTTTGAATAAAGTTTTCCTAATCCATGTGAACAGAGTAAGAGTTCTTTAACTTAAAAATGGAAAAAAGGCAATATAGCAAATTTCTGGTCATGGATGTTAAGTCTCAGCTTTAAAATGAAGCATATATGCTTAAATCCTTTTCCTTTAAATGATTTATTGTACTATGAAGGATGTATCTGAATTACAAGCTGTACCCAAAAAAAGTAGGAATGTGCAGACAGAACTGCCAGTCTCTGTATTTCTTGCCTAACTCTGACACTAATATTGTGTAACTTGGGAACAGTAGTTTAATTATATTTACTTACACATAAAACAGAGTTAATGCCCTTTACTTCTTTGTAGTTATGAACCTTAACTCATTTATGTCTTATCTGTAAACAGAAATTATATTGAGAAAATTGCATAAAGAGCACTAATGAGGCCTAAGTGGCTTGAGGAAATAAATTTTCCATTTGTCTATGATGGGTCAAAATGATCTCATTCTGAACTCTTTCAAATTGCATCTTGGATATTTTCATGCTAAAAACAATTATAGCCATGCTAATAAAGAATGAAACTACTCAGAGTGTAACTCTTGCTTTGTAATAACTCACATTTAGCAAACCTGAAGTTTTACATGGCAAGAAAAGGAACCATGGAATAAAAAAGGAACCACTATCTGGCTCCTGGATAGACAGAAAAGCAGAGAGAAATGGACAAATGTATCTTTTTGAGTGTGTATTTATTAAATGCTGTCATGCTATGAGACAGCCTGCTCCTTTAATGATATATTTCTGTACTCTCTTCTCAACTGCCATACTGTTTGCACCATTAAGTAAACACCTTCTAAAGATGCCCTAGGGAGCTATTTCAGAGCAGTATGAATAATACCATTTTCACATTTTGCTCTTCTGTCATACATTCACTTCGGCAAAAAGGCTCATTTAATACATCTGGCTACACAGTTTTCAGAAAGATGCAGGATGTCACATTCATTTGGTATTTTCTTAATCTTTCTGAATACTGAAAATGCTTACTTGTGGCCACTGATATTCATTTTTTTAAATGAATTTGCCTGACTTTTTTTCCAAATAATTTAATTTCTGGTATTTCTATCAGTGACTTTTTCTGATAGTCTTAGGCAAATATTCTCTAAAAGGAAATCTGGAACTCAAGTTTCAGGTTGAAATATAATAATTGTTTGTGCGTGGACAGAATTATTATGTTATTAATTGACACAACCATTTGTATATTATTGAGTTTCAGAGTGTTAGATGGCTTGATTGGGAAAAAAAAAAAAAAAAAAAAAAAAAGGCACTGGGTGGCAGCAAATTCAGGGTAGGTTGGTACTGAGCCTGGAAGACACTCTTTCTAATGAGTGATCGCCACACCTTAGGAACTCGAACAGTCCTACAATAGGAATACCAGAAGAATATGCTCCTAATCGTAACTAAACTCATATTTAGATCTTCATGACATCATAAGAAAAAGGTTTTCTACAATGTCACATACTGTGCTTCTTGTCCTTCCTCCTGTCTCCCTACCATGAAGGCTTAAAATCTGTATTAAAAATGTTCAAGAATCTTGAAAATAACATCAGTGATAGAAGCTTTTCTCGTTGGTATTATGTGCTCTACCGTGTGAGTAAATTTTTTTCACATTTTCCCTAATAGATAGAAACAAGGGATTGTACTCATATTCCCAAGAAGTGTCTATATTTATGAATTACATAGTGATGATTGTTTGTCTCCAGTCTCTGAATATGTATTGTTGGCTTTTTTTTAAATAGGCCTTGATGATTGCCTCCAACAATACATAAAAAATTTTGAAAGGGAAAAGATCAATGGCGAGCAGCTGCTGCACATCACTCACCAAGAGCTTGAGGAACTGGGAGTCACTCGCATTGGTCACCAAGAACTGATACTGGAAGCAGTTGATCTGCTATGTGCATTGGTAAGTGATTTCTTGCATTTCTCACCGTAATAATGCGGGTTTATAAATTTCCAGACAAAGTAAAATAATGTAGGCTGCACTCTACGACTTGTACAGACACAGTGGTTTTGCTCTGTTAAAGGACAGACACATACAGGCTTTTTCAGCTGTAAAGAAACTGTATATATCCCTTTTATGGTTATGTATGATGGTCTTTTACTGCTTTTCTAACTTCTTGGTCTTACATTCAAATACTGTTGACTATTATTACTGGCATCCATATGGTTCTGTAATTATATGCCATATGCCCTCATATTCACTGACATTTGCCACACTATATTAAACCAAGTAGACCTGAGTGTTTTAACCATGCCAGCGCTCAAAAGAATGGTATTAAGGAGCCAGAAGCTAATGCTAATTAGAGTGGAAGATTGTTTAAAATGAACTTTAAGACAAATTGGAATGATAACATTGACTTTATCTAATGTACAGACACATGTGTCAATTTAAGGGATTTTTTAGCAACCTGCAAGCATCCAGATTTGGAATAACACTTTTTTTTTCATGTAATAGGTTATTAATTCAGTTAGCATCTTAACAAAATATTTTATATCAGAAAATAATTTTTTCCTCTGTTATTTAACTTCTACTGGCTAATGAAATACAATATATGAAGTTACTTCTAAAGAAAATATAACTTTGTGTAAGTAAACAGGGGAAAGGATATTGAAAATACAAAAAGTAAAATGGTAAAATTGCTTAGGTAAATTACATATGAGAGTCACAATATTTTACTACTTTATCAGGACTTCTGCTTTTGCACAAACTAGGTTATCCTGTGGGTTTTTGATGAGATAAATTGTCTCCAGCAGGGAAACTGCCACTTCACAGTAAAATAAAAAAGAAGCAAGAAAAAATGCACTAGATCAGGATTGGGATTTTCCAGCTCCTGGTATAATTTATTTAGTGTCTTGCCTTTAAACCCCTATCCTTCTATTCTGTTTGGCTCTAAATTGCCTGACACACTCACACACACACACATCCCCTCCAGCTTCCTGCCCATTCTGTGTGCTTTCTGCTGAGTCTAATGCCTGAGGCTCTGCTCTTGGGGATTTTCTCTTGCTTCTGACATTTCTGTCTTGCTGCTATGCACAACACAACCTTCAATTCTTACAGCTCTTTACTGAGCTAGGATCAGAAGTAAAAGTTTTACAAGACTAAGTATAATACCTACACTAATCTGTAGCAATTTATAATTTTATTCTATATAACATAAAAGCATCATTAAGAATTTATCCTAATTCTTTTAAAAAAACAATAATAATTAAACAGTTGAAGATCTGATGCTGCCTTCATCAACTCCTGAAACACAATTCTAAAATATTAAAATTGTATTCTTTGTAATCTGTATAAAATATTGCAATGTTAATAGATTATTGCACTAAAATCTGAATGCTAGTGATCAATGAATAAAAATGTGAATTTCATTGCCCTAATGGATTTTTAGACTAGCTAGTCTAAAAATCCCAATTGAAAACTTTATTTAAAGAGTAATTTTTTTAAAAGGGGTATCTGTGCTTTGCTTGTACCACTAAACAGGAGAAATTATTTGAATCAAAATATTCAAGGAGCACGTAATTTTGCCCTGATTTCCTGAGTTTCATTATAAGCAAACTTTACACAGTTTATGGGCCACTAGGCTGCAGCCCCAGTCAATAAGATGCCAACGTATTTATGCATGGTGTGTGTTTGTATATATGGACAAGGTGCATAGAATATATGGTGAGTATGTTTGTAGATTCATATTTATGTGTACTTTAATTTTTTTTTTCTAAGTTATGACAAAGTTGGGAGGAAACATAAATTCAAACAATCTGGTATAAAATTCCACATGTAGAGGAGTGGCAACGGCAGATGCAATAACTTGTTCTCTCTGTCTCTCCATTCACCCCATTCAAAATGGTCTGTGATCCCAGTCCTGTGCTGGCAGAGCATCCACAATGCTATGTACACTGTGTTTTCTTCCTGTCTGGATCAGAGAGCTGCATTCATGTTTATATCAATATATGTCATCACTACTTTGTGCTCTGCATGTCATCTACTCACTGGGCCATGTCAATGAGCATTGATTTTTTTTTTTTTTTTTTTCCCATACATGGACTTCTTAATTGATTTCAATTTGACAATTGGCAGTGTCCAAGTTACATGACCTATTTCTTCCAGGCAGGATTAGCAGGATGTTCTACTCCATGTTAGCTAGATGGGTTGTGTAACGCTTTAAAAAGAAGCGTCTCTAATGTATTGTAGAAATCTCTCAGGTAGACTTAGGCTCAGTGATGCATCAAGACATCACCTGCACGTTGGTCATGAGTTTAGCTGCTGAACAGCTATGCTGCTTTGGGAAACCAAGAGAAATGTGACTGTCTTAACTCGAGCTCTTGGAACACATTGGAAGTGCATGTTGTGATGCTGTATTTGCTACATGTGCTCCCTCAGGGCTGGCCATCAGCCAGCTAGCTTTTGGAGGGGTGATGTGCAAACCATTACACAGCACATATATAACTAAATGCTGACCCATAATGAGGCTTCTAAATAGAAGAGAAAACAACAAATCAAGGAGGCATTGCCTGTGTTATTTTTTCTTTCCTGTCCTAAACCACCTATCAGGTGGTGCAAACTATTAAAAGCAAAGAAGATTTACCATTATGCATTTGCCCTTGATATGGTTTTATATCTGGGTTTTTTTTTTTTTCACAAATAAACATGAAAAACCTCCTCCTAATATTATTTCTTGTTGAATTGATTCAAACCATCACATTATTTCTGAACAAAATCAGAAGAGCTATTCCTAATATATACAATCACAGATCATAATTTTTCTTGTGTAAAAACACTGAATTCAGAGCTTTATTTGACTAGACAGTACATATGAGAATCCTATCTAGAAAAAAATTATACACTGGAAGAAGATGACCTGCAGAAGAAAGAAGGAGATGTAAGAAAGGTAAACAGGGACAAATAAAAGTATTTGCCGCCTCTGCATAACACAGGTGGCAACATCGTGATATAGAGTATAAGATATTTCACTTTAAAAATTAAATAACTTCAAATGCTAGAATAATCTGACTTCTGAAAGGATAACATTGAAGTTCAAAAGATGAAAGTATCTTTCAACATAGTAGAGAAGGTACTGTCTTGGGATTGCTCGGGGTGGAATGTATGTGCTATGAAAGGGAAAGTCATAGGTGAGCAATACTCTCAGCTTCAGTTCTTTGACCATTCTAGAAAGACATTTTTGAGTAGTGTTTTAATTATGAAGAAAATTGTGAAGGATGGCTATGGGGAAAAGATCCTACGTTAACATCAAAGTTTTTTTCTTAGTAGTGTGGTCAGAAGCTGCTCTGCAATTATTTGTTTTAAATCACCTAAAAAACATCTATGGATTAAAAAGTGCAGGCCATTTAGGATTTGAACTGTAATTTTATTAAAACTGAAATAGTAATCTGGTTATGTATTTAAGGACTGGTAACACAAAGGCTGACTCTGAAAAAGTAATAGGGCCTGGGGAAAAGAATTCTTTGGTAGACAGTAAAATATATTGGAAAGAAGACAAAGGGAGTACTTTTGAGGTCAACGTGAGTTGCCATTCAAATCTATGCAAGTAAATTTAATTTAATTAAGACAATATCGGAGTCAGTATATTGTTAAGGCCTGTGCAAATTAAATATAAACAGTCTAGCAGGAAGAAAAACTTTGATAATGAATGGAAGAAAAATGAATGTAAAATGAAAAGCATGCTGAAATGTAGATTGCATCTAAAGTAATTAAAAGTACTGTTAATTCATAGACATTCAGCTCATGAAATTAGGCACTGTGCTGTGATAGCATTCAAAGAGAAATAAAGATTAGAAAAATTCTGTCTGTGCAGCAACTGCAAAAGCTGGCAATCCAAGCATGATAGTCTTGCTAGAAGGCAAAATAAAGTCACCTGTGGATCAGTGTGTTTGGAACAACTGGCATCAGTTCAATTTGCTTCCATATTTACTACTTTTTTTTGAAACAATATATGGAATACAGTAACCAATATTCTCTGTTTCTACTAACATTTTTCTAATTTATTTCTTTATTAGACATCTCTGTAACAGAATTGCAGCAGTAATAGTATTATTTCGTTCAGATGGAAAAGTTTGAAATAATTTCTTTTGATGTATGCTATGCTGAAAATGAAGCAGCCAGTGTTTCACAGCTGTCTCTGTATCTATTGATAAGGCTATTTCTTCTGAGCTAAAATTATTCAGGTTTTGCTTAAATTAATACTACATTTGAATGACCATAACTGCAATGATCTTTCTTGAGTTTCTTTTTTTACTTTTCATTCTGCTGATATGCTCTTGATTTGTCAATATTTTGAATGTATTGTGAAGTATTCTTTCTTACTTAACCTGATATGTAATAGAGTTTTGTTTTCAACAAGTCATTCAGTATGTCAGATACTTATTTTCCCCCTCTATTTCAGAAGTTAATTCTGAATGTCAAAGGTAATTATCCTAGACTAAAATCACCATGGAGGGATGAAGCTGTAAGCTGTAGTGTGGGAACTGATGCAAGTCAGGTTAAACTTTTTAGATTGCTTTAGTTTTGTAATATTTATTTTGTTACAATACTGATAGTAATGTCATAGAGAAATACATGTACAAAATGGTCAGCTGTCATAGCCTCTTATTTTAAAAGTGTCTGCTTTCATATGGAGAACTGTGAACTATATTAAGGGCTTAAAAAAAATTTTGGAATAGGTACAACTTTTATGCAATTGAATATAATGCAACTCTGACAGTGGGAATTCATTGTTCTGCTCTTTACTGGCTGATATAAAGCATAATTACTGATTGTTGATGCAAATCCACCTTAATTTACTGTGCTCAGACATTCGTGTGTGCACTGACTTATAACAAAAGTCTCACGTCAGTGACTTCGATAGTCTTTATCAGTCTTGTTTGAATTCTTCATTTACAAGAGAGAGAAAACTAGCAGTGGCAAAAAAAGTACTCATTCAATACTAGTTGCTTTTCAGTTCTATGTTTTGTTGTCTTATACATACTTGTAAGACCACTACAGATATCAGCCATCAGCCACTGCTTGCATGTAGACTGGTATGGGAACTATGTGAAGAGGGTGATGTGGGAATGAACAGGGCACAGATGATTGAAAATCAGGCCTTTTCACTACCACTACTGGCTGAACAATTTGTTATTCCTTACACTGCAATTTTAAAGCAGCATGTATAAATACCTGTGCATGACTACTGGTTTGCCAGTATTGCAATAACTTATGCTTTCATTGTGCCAGCACTGAAAACTTTAGAACTAGAAGAATGCAAGCAGTGAAAGACAATTCATTGACTGGATCCAGCTAATGGAATATTGATTCAGACCTAGGCAATTCTGTTAAAAGGTAGGGGGAGGTATATTAGATTAAAGGGGCTAAAAGATTCCATTTTGGGGGAAAAAAAAAGGAAGGGATTAACTTCTCTCCATTAAATTTTAAAAAGTATAATTTCACTAGCATAAAATTTAAACTTCTTTATAATAACCCCATGGCTCAGTGATGTTTTTGGTGTACTCAAGTGTTCAGAGTCTTAAACGTCAAAGAAATTGTTGTTTCTGTAATGATCTATGTGAAATACATTGATAATTCACTTCATCACCTTGGCACAAGTAGAAGTTGAGAAAAAGATGGAGCAGGAGAGGGAATTTCTTCAGTCTTTTAAGGAAAGAAAGATCAGCTGCAAATATTAAACAGGTGGTATACTTATATCCAACAAAACTTGCTTTTTAACTGTGAATTTTTCCAGAACAGAATTACTTACTTTATGGTACTGTTGCTACCTGTACAGGATTTGTCCTGGAAAAATCATGAAGAGAATTGTTCTCGTCTCTGGCTAAACCAATGCAACTTGTATTGGTTTAGCTATTCAGTCTTGTGTATTGTTTTCAGATCTTTATTTTGTCTTTTATCTCTGTTTTGAGAAAGTACTTTAGGCAGAAAAAAAAAGTGTGATATTGATGATTACTTATCTTCTGTAATATTTTCATAGTTGAAATCTGATTGACTTTGTTTAAGTGCTCATTAAAGTCTTTCATACACTACATCATGTTGTGACAGCAAGAAATTTGGGTTCAATTCATTGTGTTTGAGTGTGTTTCTATGTGAATTTGCATGGGTTATTGAATGTATTTGAGCTGAGATCTTTGTGCTTGTTACTTGGGTCTAAGTGGAAGATTGGCTTGATGCTAAAAGGAAAGAGACATGGATGAAGGAACATGGATAAAGGGAAAAGTGACTTTGTGGAAAATTTCACTTAGATTCAGCACCCCGCCACCATCAGAATTAGAACAATGGAAGAAAATCCATTAAGAACTGTTAAATTTAAAGATCTTGTCACTTGCTGAAGTCTCTGAATGATTAACAGCTGTTAAAATATGACTGCTCTTTTCTTAAGACTCTTTCCTGGATGGTCCTCAGAAGCAAGAGTATCACATCTTTGCTCTGACTTGGTTTGACTGTTCCCATTCACATTTCATATGGGACAGCCACTCATGAACAATAAAAGGATTCAGGAAGGAATTTTCCTGTCAAAGCCTGTTACCAAAGCCATGTAAGATTTAATACCTTATTCACAGCATAAGTAAAAGTTCTGCTAAGGCTAATTTTTTTACAAGTTAGTAGAAGGACTAACACAAATCTGAGTGAAAGCCATCCAGTCCAGCAGGACTGCTACAGACCTGCTCACCAGGGTAACAAATACACCAAAGGGTTGTTCAGCCCTGCGCTATAGCAGACAGGCAACCATTGGCTGACATATCTTCACTTTTTGGAAATGGAGAAGACCCTCAACACGTGGGGATCCTTTTTGCTTTCCCCACAGTGACATAGTTGGACTCTAGCATTATGTGTTGACGACAGCAGCGGTTGTCATGCTAATAGGATGAATATATCTTGTATGTTCTGAACAAAGTAGCCTGTTATTTGGTCTAACACTAGGCATCCATACCTCACAGTTTTGTTCTAGCAGCAGACAAACACCCTATTTCACTTATTTGTATATCTTCTTTTCCCTCAGAATTATGGTTTGGAGACCGAAAACCTGAGAACTCTGTCTCACAAGCTGAATGCCTCCGCCAAAAATCTTCAGAACTTTATAACGGGTAGAAGGAGGAGTGGCCATTATGATGGCAGGGCCTCCAGACGACTGCCAAATGATTTTCTTACCTCTGTAGTTGACTTGATTGGTGCTGCCAAGAACTTACTAGCCTGGCTGGACAGGTAATTTACTATTCCTTGATCCTTAATGCATGAGAATAATTCTTTGAGTTGTTTTATTTTTGTTCTTTTTCTCTTGCACTCTTATTCTAATGTTACAAAGGAATTCTAGCTCTAAACTTTGTTTTGCAAATTTCTTAAACATTGGAGGCAAAATGTAGTGCCCTCTTCTGTCAGGTGAGTGTAAAGTTATCTCTAGTTAATTTTTCAGATTCTTTCAGTGTGATAGTATTTTGTGTAAAATGAATACTTTTGGGCTATTCCAAATTGACATCTCACTGCCACAAGTGGTAACATCATCAGTAATTTGTGAAAGAAAGGCAAGGAAGAAAAGATTGTAGTGTTTTAACTGTACTTCAGCTATCCAAAAGACACAAAAAATCTGGAGTTACGCAAATTAATTATGATTATTTAGAATAAAGTACTTTCTTAGTCTGAAAGTTAAATTTTCTTATTAGAGTTTCATCAAGAGTAGGATTGATGGATAATGCTCAGCAGTCAACTGCTAGGGTTTTTTTCATCTATCAGTTGAAAATTTGATTAAAAGTAACTCTCTGAATAGATGCATTTAAAATTTTGACTGTGGAAAGGCAGAAACCGAAACATAAAATAGCCTCAGAGCATTTTTTTTATTACTCTTCCTTTGGAGTTTCAGCAACGGATAGCTGTATCTTGAATCTGAATGCTCTTGACTGTGTAAATGACACCTTAGAAATCACAGTGTGAGTGAATCACTCCCTTTACAGGATTTGTATAATCCTGGTGACATCTTCCTAACCTAATGCCAGCAGTCATATCCTCTCAGGCTATGACCTTGTCAGTTCTTATAAATTCACATGAGGCCAGATTCAGCTAGAATTTGGAAAGCCTGAAGAAAATCCAAGTGTGCAGGAAGCTGTTAGTGATTAAGTAAATATTACTTTGCTCTCTGAATTGAGGTGCGAACTGCTGCTGAAGAGTGATGTCATATTAGAAATGCTGTCTTTTTAATGAGCTGTGCAAAGGAAATCTGGACTACTTAAAATTATTTGTAAGGTCCTATTTCCCCTTTGCCCAAGAGTGATAACTTTTGATGTTCTGGACAAATTCCAATTAACATCCTTCCAGCCTACATTGCTTTTTGTTTCTGAGGTGTATTTTACAAAATTTGTGTGACGTGTTTCTGGAGATTGTCATGATTAGGTGTTTCTATGCAGTAGAACTGATCGCTATGTGACCTGTATCTGCTTATACTGTAAACAGGACTCATAATCTTTAATGCTGAATAAATCTTTGTCACAGGTCTCCGTTTGTCAGCGTGACAGAATATTCACTGCTGAAAAACAACATTGTTCAACTGTGCCTGGAACTAACAACCATTGTGCAACAGGTAGGGGTAGTTCTGCTGCTTCTTCATAGTATTCCTTAAAAATTGCAATAATAAAAACCTTGCTAAACTTTCATGTCACCAGCACAATTGTTTGAGCATTACCTCTCTATTCTTTGCATGTTCTCTTTCTCTGTGTGTAACAGGAAGATCTTTGGGCTTTGATTATCCTCATATGCCTGTATAGATTGAAGGACAACATGAAGCTAAAAATAATCCATTTTGCTTTTGAGTAGACAATTTCATGTCAGGTTATCTACCACCATGTAAGTGTTAAACAGAAGACCAAAGCCACAGTAGGAAACAGCCTAACTACTGCTAACAGTTTATTACAGATCAAAATATAAATGATCAAAAGTCTTTCAGGGATAAGTTCTTACAATACTTACTAATATACCCAGAATCCTGGCACAGTTTGCTATGTAACCTCACAGAAGACCAATCATAGAATTCATTTAATTTAAAAAGCTTTCTGGAGCAGGAGCATTCAGCACTCTTTTTTTTTTTTTTTTTTTTTTTTCCCCTCTTCAATTTCATTTTAGTTCTTGACAAAAAGGATTAAGGCTGATAAATGTAAATCCTCGTGTTTTGCACAATTCTTAATTTATAATAGTCAACTTTATTTCTTTTAGAAATTTTGTCATTTGTGCCTTTATTTAGTGCAAAACCTTTTTTTCTTTTCTTGGTTTAAAAATTCCTATGGAGGCACTTAATTATTTATGTGTCTTTATTAAGCTTTCTCTTACAAGGTGTTTATAGCACTAGGCTATTTTTGATTTACAGACTAAGCAAAATGAACTTCTCTACAGTATAAAAAGTTCAGATTCTGATTCCGCCCTTCAGCTGATACTGCACTTTGTTTGTGTGAGTTTGATTTTTTTTCCCTGTGGTCTAGGTGAAAATAGTATAATTATGAATTGCAGTCTCCTGTTATCTTGTTCATGTCACTGCATTTAGTGGATAAAATTCAGTTCTCCTCTGCCAGGAATAGTTTGTGTTTTTTGGTTTTTTTTTAAACTCTTCAACTGCACTCTCAAAGCTGTCTTCCTTTTGACAACTTAAAAATCATGTATCTATTGGCATAAAATCCAAGATATCCCAAGATGAAAAATGTCTAGTTGATTGGCTAAAGGTTGCTTACAATTGTCTTCAAGTTGTTTACAAATCAAGTTTTGTCTTTTCACAAAATTTCATTATTGTTTCGGTTGGAAAAGACATTTAAGATCATTGATTTTGCTTATGTTATTGTCAGATTTGAGTTGTCTGACAGTCGGCTATTAAGATCTTTTACAGTATATTAAGCTTAAGGCCAGAGAGAGTAGATAAAACAAAATCATCCATAAGGACACAATTTTGCTATTACTAAATCTGAGGAAAATTGGTATTAATGTATGAAAACAGAAATGTCTCACCTAAACCAGTATTGCAGTCTTAGCTGTAGGCTAAAATAAAATTGAAAGGCATAACTAATAGGAACCTAGATCTCGGATCCTTTCAGATACTCCTTGTTTTATGAATGATATAAATTTTAGATATTTAATTTAGTCAGTGTGACAGTAGCAGTCAAGGTTTGGCACATTAAGTGAGGAATATCTTCAACCTGAAGATTTATTTTGTGGAAAATTATCATGCTTTGTGTGCATAACTTACAACTGCCACTCAAGGTGAATTTCCTTCTAAACAGAGGGCAATGCTATGTAACCTTAGTTTCATATAGACACAGTTTATGGATCTCCTTTCTTTGTGACTGACATACTCCGACATCTGATCAGGAAGCAGATTTTTCAGCTTTTAGGTCATATACTTTCTCTGTGTGAGTGTGAAGATGAGATCATCACTTGAAATTTAATCCAAACAGGTGAATTCCAATGTTGGGCATTATTGTTTACCTACCATGTAAATGTTATGATGAATGAGCAGTCACTTGTTTATCTGTAAACAATATTTTCTCCTACTCTTTATAAGAACACTCATCTTTATTCTGTAGTTTAAGAGGAGTTTTATTTCTCTACATTTATGCTTGGCAGTGTACTTTATTCTACTCAGTTTTCTTACCTGACATCACTAAAATAAGTAGGGAGACTATAAAAGAATAACAGTATGCAGAAAGCTACAGAAACATCCTGATTTTAGGTGCAATGTCCCATCTATATGTGTTGATGATAATGTTCAAAAATCACAGAGTATGGAGACGTTTGAATTCTCTTCTGACTTCATTTTGAAGTATAGCTCTAGCTTCAGATCAACTAGCTCTTATCAGAGACCATATCACAGATTTTTACCCTATTTTTAGTCAAATACTTGGTGTTTAGGATTAATCCTGTGGTTTTTTAAAGCTATCTACTTTGTAATGCAATTGATGGAAATCGTTGTTTCTTAGTAATTTGCTATAGTTGGTATAACTTTTAGATTAGCGCTTCTCTGAGCAGGTGGTTGGACTAGATAACCTCCAGAGGTCCCTTCCACCTTAATTATTCTGTGATTCAGCAACTGCCACGAAAAACCCGGGTGTTATTTTCAGTTTGAACTTTGCAGACTTCAGCTTTCAGACCCTCAATCTCGTTTTGCTTGCATTTGCTAAAGAACATTTTGTTATCAAACATCTGTTCACTGTTTTCTAAATATAAACCCTGATCAGGTCTTCACCTTGATTAAACCAAGTAAAAAAATTTTGTGTATTTGCCATTTTCTATTTGCCTGCTTTCTGAGCAATTGTATTCTTTTTAAAGTGTGAATTCCAAAAGACTGCTGAATTTTGTGTATGCAAGCAATATCTTTTTAAGTATCATTTTTTCATATCCACCACTCAAAAATTGCAGTAGATCTTTACTGCAGTGTTAAATTGGGAAAAGACATTCGACTGGCAAACATCACAAAGTTTTAAGTTCACCTCCAAGCTGCTCCTTTATAGGATCTCTGTTTCTTTTCAGTAATTGACTTAACTCATGCTGTTTTATTGTGCTAAAGTAATGAACTAAATATTTTACATATATTAGTATTTTTACATGTTATTTAACTGTCCTCAAAACTTGTCATAAAACGTTCTTTATGGGATCTGCAAATTTAAGTAGTACTTGCTTTTTTGGGGAGGATTAGAAAGTAAAATTATAATATGGGTGAGCACAAGTTGTACTGACCTTCTCTCTTTATGAATATTCAAAAGAATGCTGTTTTATGCTGTTTTATTCAGTCAGTTATGAAGGTGTACTGTACCTTGGAAAGGTAGGATATTCTGGACAATGCGGAAACTGGCTTGTATGTAACACTGCAGCCATGACTCTTTTTGTAATTCCTATATTTTACAATAGTAAATACACAGGGAAATAGAATGCAGCTACTGCTTTTTTAACATATTTTTAAACTCTTAAGAACAAACATTTTTAACCGATCATCTTGATGTAGAGAGGATACCACTATAATTATTATTTATTTTCTAAGAAAAACAGATCAAAATTATGTAAATGTTAGTCCTGAAAGATATTTTCCTAATTAGATCCCTAGTGCATTTCTATGTATCAAACAAAAATAAATTAGAATATTATTGTGACCTACAGATATTAATATTTTTAGTATAATATTGCAAGTGCTTTTAACCTCTCAGTTAAACTAATCTGATGTATTTTCTTAAGAAAGTCAATATGCATCTGTTCTGGAAGGAATCCCAAAGCCATTTAACATTCTTAATGCTAATATAATCTTGAATGTGCAACATAAGTATAGCTAACATTAATTCTACTCTACAAAACAGTAAAATTTCAGTTTTACTACACAAAAGGCTTCTATTCTTTGACCTAAAGTAATTAAGTTTGTTCAAAATGAAGCTCATATTGTATTTCTAGTACAGAAATTAAAGGAATAATTTAGAAAGGAACATTAGATCTGAAGTCAAGCTGTAAGCCCTACTGTGATCATTTTGTTCTCTTGGTACTTGGAGGGTTAAAAGGAGATTGTGGATGTGCTGTTTGAAGTGTGTAAAACTTGCAGGAAAAACCGCCTTGTGCATTGCCAATCACACTGACTAAGAGTTCTTTGTTATGCTGTAGAAAATAACAGTATGAATACAAGAAGAACATCAAAGGGATACTTGAGCATGAAATGCTAATATAAATTCTTCTCTGTGTTCCTTGTCACTCTCACTCTTCTGATTTTAACTTTCTTATTAGGTAATAATGTTCTTTAAACAGTATTTAGAAATTAATTTCTCTACAAAGGTGACAATCCTCCAAAATAAACATGACCCTTAGCAACAGTTACCTGTGTCCAGGACTGGGTGGCTCTGACAAGCTAAACCTGCTCTGCCACAGCCTCAGACAGGCTGAGGGACAAGCTTCTCAAAGCAGCAACTAAGGATATAGTTGAGGATTTGAGCTGCTGGACAAGAGCAGAAGTCTGTCAGTTAGCTATTTCTATTGCAAAGAGTACCAGAGCTCAAGCTGGTCACATAACTAATCACTTCTAGAGATAATGGAGTAAAGATGGGAAGTTTAGAGCAATTATCTTGTCGTTAACATGTTAAGATCCAAGAAAGAGGAAATCTTGAGAACTATAGGGAATCTTGCATTACTTATGATGATCTTTTAGGTATATTGATAGGTTAAATTTTACTTTAAAACTCAAATAAACAAAACATTGTTTTTTACTTGTCATATTCTCATCCCTAAAAATGTCTCCCGAAGTCCTTATTTTGCTTTGTAGAAAGCTTTTTTTCCTATTTGATATAGCATTTGGAGAAGTATTTAGCAATTGCCCAATGTAATTTTTTTTTTTATTATTAACCATTCTTTTACTTAAATGTAAATAATCAGTGCCAGTATGGCACTACAAACAATTTTCCTATGAGAAACAAAGCCCTTGGTGAAGTGAGGATCCCACTTTACCTGCTCCTCAGTACATTTTGTGGTGACCTCCCTCTTCATTGCCCCTCTCACAGTGCCCTGGGACTCCCAACAGCTCCAGGGCTGAGCTGTCAGTCTCTTTGAACACAGATGTATGCTGGGATCCCTAAGAAATATTTTATTTTCAGATTTTTTTTTTTTTTTCCCAGAAAAGCACTCCTTTGATGGCAGGTAGATGCTCACTGTGTTGAGTGTAGTGCCTGCCTCAGACGAGTAGTCAAAGGTTGTGTAGCTCCCGGGCTGAGGGGAGAAGGAGCCTGGACATGGGAGCTGCGACCTTGGCTGCAACACACCTCAGAAATCACTGAGTTTTTTGGGAAGTCTATTTTAACCTCACTGTGTCTCGCACATGTGAGTCTTCTGTATTTTCCTTTTATGTTTTAGTAAAATAGCCTGTGTGGTGATTTGGAGTGCTGTCAGGATGGAGGTGGGGTAGAGCTGGCTTAGTGCACTTCGGCTCTCTCCTGTAGGAAAGTTTTAAGTACTGTCTTGTCCTGACTGTGTCTTGCTTTATAGAGGGCGGTACTGAAAATATAGATCACTGAGATTAACCAGCCACAAGAGAATTTTTTAAGATTGTAATGTAACCTTTTGGTCATGGCAAAACTCAATCATTTGTCTTTACATGTACCTCTCTAAGACACAATTACCAGTGTAAAGCATAGGAAATTTAAAATAATGTGCATTAATTGGTTTTATTTAATTTTACCACAGGATTGTACAGTGTATGAAACAGAAAATAAAATTCTTCATGTGGTAAGTAATCTGAAGTATTCTGCTTTGGTATTCTGTAATCCTACCCCATCCACTTACATAGTTTTAAAAAAAAAAAGGCTACTATAGGAAAATAAATTTCCTTCCTATTTGACACAACTTCTGATGAATTATATCAGTGGCTGAAAGTTAAGGTTTTCACAAATACAATCAGATAATTTAAAAGTTAAAAATTATTTTCAAGACAAGCAATAGAGAGATCAGTTTACCTGTTTAGTACTGAAATTGACAGCACAAATTAGTTGTGCCTCCTACTAGCAAGTTTAATGGCTTCCCAGTACTCTATATTTAAGAGTCAAAAATGTATTTTTTGCATCAAGATAAAGAAGTGGAGAGATGCTACATGAGTATTAACAAATATTTTTTTTTACAAAAGACAGTGCTTCCAGTTTCTCTGAAGATTGGAAGCTTATGTCATTCACTTCAGAAATGTTCCTACCAAGCCTTTTCACTTTTTCTTAACTTGGAAGGCTTTCAAATGTAAAGGCTTATGAATCAGTTTTCTTTTGATGTTCCCTAAGTTATGTCTGTTTATGTATCAGGCAAGGTCAGCTTCCTCTAAGTCCTCACAGCTTTCTGCAGTAATGATCACTGTTATACTTACAGTTAATTACAAATACCTAATTATTACTCCTAGATTGTTTTAGAAGCTTGAATATTCTTTTACTGGTGTAATATTCCTATTAATGGAGAAGAATGGAATTGGAATGGAGAAGATAACTTGGATATGCAGGTGTTCTCAGTGCACAATAGAACATTTAATCAGAAGAATTGTACATGCATGTACATTTTCTTGATGTTTATGGATATTTTCTGTTCCTTTCATCTCTTTTTCCTGACTTTTGTATACCTGTAGTTTTTACAATGCTAAGTTATCTGTTTAGTCTCAGTTAGTTCTCAGAAAAAATAACTTCTTTGCTAGTAGATCCAGTTTAATATGAGGAATTATATTAATTTGTTTCTCTTTGTAGTGTAAAACCTTGTCTGGGATTTGTGACCATATCATTTCGCTTTCATCTGATTCTCTGGTGTCACAGTCAGCACATCTTGAGGTAGTTCATCTCACCAGCATTATGCCCAGTGAGGGTTTGGTAAGTAGCAAAGCAGTTGAAAGTTTAACTGTTAGAATACAGAATATAAGTCTCAGTTCTTTAGGTTGGTTTTCTTTTTTAACTTATCAAGAAATCAGAAAGTATTTTCATTCAGTGTCTTAGTTTTTTGGTAAGCTGAATCAGAGATTTTTTAAAGGCTTAAAACCTGTTTTACCCAAAGCTTCATGTGCAACTGGTAACTAGGAAAAGTTGTAGTCTCTTGGTAGTAACATTGCAGTTTTTGGAATGTACTAAAGTACATTCATATACATACATATACAAATAAAATAACTAAATAGAATTAATTTATATGTTTGGAAATTCAAAACTAGCATGTCCTGTAGTGAGCTGAAAATGGTGTGCAACTTAGGTTTATTTCAGGAGACCCTGGGAATGAATTATATACTTCCTAAGCAGTTTATAATTGAGTGCCAGAGTGCAATTCAAACCTTTAAGGTGTGAGTGATCAAGATGGGAGTTGTCGGCTGTATTGTGGCAGCCTATCACATGGTCCACACTTTCCTTTGGACCACCCTCTCTTCTAATATAACTTCAGATAGACAGACTCTGGACTGTAATAATGCTGTAGACTGCATTCTGACAGAGGATGGAAGAACCATGGTGTACTTCTTCATCCACAGTGTACCTGTCAACCTGTTTTTAATAAAACTGCAGTGAGCAGGCACTCCTGACAGAGAGCACGAGAGAAATACTGCAATCAAAAATGCCCATCAGATTTTTTCTTTTTTTCTTTTTTTTTTTTAGATGAAATCACAGTGAATGAGTGAGTTTTCTGTGCTTAATTGTGAAGGCGCTATTGACATGTTAGGTTAGAAAGTTCCTTATAATCAATTTTGCTGACACTGTTCTGTTTAGAACAAAATATGAAAACGGACTATAAATGGGAATAAAAGAAAAATCATGTGAAAAGGAAAAGAAAACATTAATCAGAATCAAATATAGAACAGAGTAATGAATTACAAATGACTTTCTCATGATTGTATAGCAGTTTTTTTCCACAGGATCTCTGCTCCATTCAAGAGAAAAATGAGCACTATTCACTGAATGGAAAGTATTCAGAGTTCCATTTTTATCCGTATCATTCAGTGTAGGGGTTGAGGTCTTATTTACCACACTTCAGCTAAGCTCTGTGTTCCCTGGAGTTAATAATTTCACTGTGGATTGGGTGGGTTTCTCTATATGGCTTTAGAGTTGTTAATGAATTCATCCTCACAACACACTTGTGAAAATGATACTTTAATTTTAGATTTATAGATAAGAGTCTAATGCACAGAGCAATTTGTGTCAAAATCTATTTGTGTCAAAAGCTATTTTTCAGGACAAGCTTGCCATACAATTTTTCAGAACACTTGCTACTTTTCTAGCAGAAGCTTATAAAACAGTCTCTCTTGGTTTTAAATGTAGCTAAGGTTTTCAGAGCTTCTGAGATCTCCAGCTTCTGCTTCATAAAGCATTGCTATCTAGAGAATGCACACAATTATTTACCATTGGTGAAAAATGTGTTGTTAATTATTCAGATATATAGGAGAATTCCATTATCTGGAATGACATTCAGTTGACATAATTATGGGTCTTCCCCTATTTTGCAAAACTGCTTTTATTATATACCTTCTAATTTCTTCAGTTCTGTTCCAATTGCTGATGAGTGTGTTTGTCTCCTGATCTCTGTAGCTATTTGCTGGCCTCCAAAAGCATACTGGGTTTTTTCTCTCTCTTTCTATTCCTTCCCAGGCCAAATTTCTTCCTCCTTTTCCCCATTTATCCACTGAATTATCAGTGGTAAATACTAAGACACCCTCCACACAGTTTCTGTTTCATTTTAAAATATCTTTAAAGATTTCAAAACACTTTTTCTCATGAATTGTGGTGCTGAGTATGGTAATACCATTTACATCTGGAGTGCACTACCAATTTGACAAACTTGAGATAAACTCCTGTACTGAAAAAGCATTAAGAGTGAAAACCACTGTCAGCTCTGAGCATGCATGCGTTAAATTTTTATGAAATAGAATAGAATAAAATGACTTGAGAAGATTCCCTTCCTTGGCTTTCAGTTTTTCAATTTTTTATTTATGGTGTCAATTGTAGCATAACAGGAAATTAGATCATTTTTATACTTACAAACACTACTCTGCTTAGAGAAACATAGGTTTCCATTGCCTTGCAATCTCATGGTAAGCTTCCATGTGAAGTTACAATGACTTGTAAATAAAACTACAGCATGATTTTAATTTTTAGTCCCTGAACAGAACTGCTCAGTACGAGGCAAGATTTTACTCAAAATGTTACATTTAAAAAATCTAGTCCCCATAATTTATTGTGTTTCAGAAGTCTGTAGACCAAATTTTACACCTCAGAGTCACAAAATTTCTGTTTATTGACTACACAGAGCTGGTGCAGCTCTTCCATTGGCTTCAGAGAGCCGGCATAAGCAATAAGCCTTTAAGAGATGAGTTTGTGTTTATGTTTGCAGGGGAAGAGGTGCAGATCCCAAATGTGTTGCTAAAATCCTTGAGGGTGAGGGTAGGAGAAAGGCTGTGCCTTCCTGTTAATTATGTCAGGCTAAGCACAGAGCCACCTTTGGAGAGGTTTTGCTGTCAGATAAGCAAAGGCAGACTAGGGGAACCACTGTTTTATTTGAGATGATATATAATGGAGACTGTCATAAGATGGGAACATGCATGGAATTTTGAGGTTTGGGGTTTTTTTCCCTCTTGCTCTTGAAAGATCAGGGACTGTCAGCAGAAAAGATTTTTTTTTTTAAATGCAGTATTATTTGGGCTACACTTTTTTATTATTATTTTAATGTTCTGAACTTGATGTGCTGTATGTATATGTAAAGATACTTCTGTGTAACACAACTTAATCTTCCTTGATGAGATCAATGATTACTCGTAAGCAGAGGATTCTACCTAAACAGATTTTTGGATTTTTAATATTTTCCTTTTATTGTTGTTCCTCTTCCTTTCATTTGTTTTTGTTGTTGTTGCTAATCTCTCTTGTATCTGTGCTTTTGCTATCTCCTGATAAAGTGTAATCTGTCACTCTTCAATTAAGATACACAGTGCTTTATTATTTTTTTCTACAAAGAGAGCTTTTACTGTTCCTTTTAGGAATTTAAGGGTAGCAAAGGCTATGTGAATAAATACTTTTATAAGACCAGCTGTGTATCATTGGAAAAAAAGAAATCAAAGATGCAAAGACCCTTCTTTGTTAAGGATTATTCGTCTATCTAATATACAGCTACCTTTTCAAACAGTATTTCTCTTTATGTGGAGTTGTAACTTAAAGTGATGGAGGACAATTTATTCTATTTTTACATTGAAGGACTTGCAAGAAGAAAAAGTAAAACATGAAGGCAGATGATGAAAAATCAAGTCAGATTCAGCTAAAGCAGGTTGCTCAGAGCCTTGTCTAGCCAACTTTGGATCGTCCCAACTCACAGATTCCACAGCATTGCTGACCTGATCGCATGTTTTATCATCCTCATGATAAAATTTGGTCCAAGAAAATATTCTTTTTGATTGAGTTCCAGATTGTTCCAATTTGCTTATAATCCTCCCACTGTGCACTTTGAAGAAAAGTTTGGCTCACTCTTCTCTATACTCCTACAATTTAGGTAGTTGCAGAGCAATATGATCTTACCTTTGTAGTATTTTTATCTTTTGTGTGTGAGGAGGTGGGAAGAGAGGTGGGGAGTGTGTGTAAACACCCAGACTGAAGGTCTTCATTAGTGTTCAGGAATCTTGACATTGATTTCTCTGAACAAAATGTTCTTTTTTATTTCTGGGGGCTCTAAACTTTACTTTGACTGCCAAGGTGACGCAGTATTACTGAAAGAATAATGAATCAGCAGTGAAATGTACCAATTAGATGAATTAGATTTCAAAATTTGATGGATAGCCATACTATATGGAGAGATATGAAGCTGTGACCTTACATCTGAGAGGCAAGAATTCAAGCAATTGAATCTTACTGATGTTTGTGTGTGTGTGCACACGTGTGTGTGTGCAGTAGATAGATACCTACTTAGGTTGTCTCTTTATATCTAGTCAATTGCCTCCTTGAAGCAGAACTCTTGCTGAACTAATTAAAAAGATCCTGCTAGTTCACCAAGCCCATTTTTCTCCATAAATTGGAAATATGAGTACTGGCTCATGCCTTTTCTGAGTTAGGCTGCAGTTTCATTTTTATTGAATCAGTAGCTCTCTACAGACAGGGCATTCAAGTTTAAACACTATTCCTGTTTATAGTTTCCATTTCAATACTTCTTTTATGTCACTAGTATTAAAAAGAGGTCATGTTAAATATTTCAAGTAGTGAAAAGACACAAGCTTTTATGATGATGCTCAGTGTTGAATTCTGTTTAAAACCCACTTTTTTTTTAAATATTAAAAAGCCTGAAGTGAAAAAACTATACTGTTTATAATGGGTCTTGATACATAACTGTTTGACTTAGATTTGCATGTGTTAAATGACTGTGATTCTTTCCAGTTTATTCAAATGTTGGGTCCTTAAACTGGAATAAAGATACTATTTTAGTTATCATGTAAACACCTTTTATTTGTTTCCTACAAATTGCTTTTCTTGCTCTTTTTTTCAGGGAATGTATATCAAATCAACATATGATGGACTACATGTAATCACAGGAACAACTGAAAATGTAAGCTTCTTTATTCTAAAAGAAATTTATCATTTTCTGTACATCGGCAGTGCATTTTGTAATATGGAAACGTGCTTTAAATCAAGCTGCACTTTGTCAATACTTTATCTTTTCTGTACATATATTACCTTTGTAAAAAGTTGGAACCCTTGGAAATAGACATAGATAAATATCTATGAGTGAGTGACTAATAACTACCAATATAATGAAATGAAAATCTTGATCTGTCCTCAATCACTCTTCAAATACACCTCTCTAATAGTATTCATGTATATGTTCTCTCTGGCACAACAGTTTTTCCTTCACATTAAGTAATTTTTTTCATGTAAGAACATCATCATTAGTTTAAAATAATGCCTGCAGTTCAGGTTCATAAAAAAATAGCAGGTTTTTTTCTGTCAATGGAACACTAGAAATAATGTAACAGGAAAAAAAAGAATCTGCCTCAGGTGTTTATATTGAGAGTAGCTTTTCTTTGAGCAGCCCTTAGTATGAACAGACAGATTAATTTATGCAGTGAGTAAATATGGCTATACAATAATTAATATATTTTGCTAAGAATTTTTTGTTTTCTCCTTAGAATGGATGAGATTTTTCTTATGAATTCAATTATCAAATTAATTTTCAAAGAATGTCAGAAAAATTATATTTTTAGAGATGATGTCTGCCCTAGAATTGGCTCATAGAAAAACAGTAGCTTCTGCCTGTATAAGTAATTCAGTAAAATAAACTGCAAACCAAGAGATTTTAAAATAGTTACATTATCGACAATATGAGTGGATGTAAAAAAAACCATGAGTACTCAAGAAAGATAGCTTAAGAAGTAATATTTGTTATCAGAGAGAATATGGAATAATCTTCAATAAACCAGAAAGTTGTCAAAGCTAACAGCACTTACTGACCCGACTATCATTTAGAAAGGGGAAACTGGAAGTCAGCAAGCAGATTTTGGTATGTGAATAGAAGGAGACTGATGATTTGACATGTTAGTTAACAATCCAAATAATTCTTGTGTGAGCATGTATAAAAAGTTTTTTTATATGAAAGAATCCTGAAAGAATTGTATTAGGAAGAGTCAAGCACTATTGGATTTTCATATTTCCCATCATTTGTGTTAAAAATACGGAAGAAACCAAGAAAAATATATTATATGTATATATTTTTTAAAAAAGAAATTGACTTCAACGGCTGCAATCTAATTACTCTGACAGACTTTGTAATAGGGTCCATCCCTTCTGTTGTTCATAGTGTTTTCATAGCTGTTTCTGTTCAGTCTTGTATCTGTTTGACAGCGTATATCTGGATAAATTACAAGTGTAGTTTTTTATACAGCTCATATTGAAATTATGTAATGCTGACATCCAAGGAACATAAAATCAGCCTTATGTAGTTAGCCAAACATGTAGATACTTGCTGGCATACATCAGTGGTACGCTGGCCTATATGGGGAGTTTCTTGCATGAGATTTTATTCTATTTCATTTATCTATATATAATGAGTAGTATTGCATTATGCAGTTTTTGTTTAGATACTGCAAACCCATGGAAAGCCTTATGTTTTGTGTCATAATTTGTGAAGATAAGCCTAATGCAAATTACACTTTAAATTTCATTTGCTTGTTTATATTACTGCCATTGGCGGCAGTTAGAAGTCTTAAAATAACTATATGTGTATCTTGGTCTTGAAATTTATGAATGATCCAACATGATTACATTGAAATATATTTTTTTTTCATAGATTGAATTACTCGTGCTATAATTAATCCATTTTCTACTGTAATTCTAATTCATTTTAGAAATATAAAGCAGTCTGTAGGGAAAATATTTATATATTTTTAGAATTGAAATTCACAAGAGGAATTACCAAATTGCCAGCCACTAAAATGTTTCTTTTCATTTTGACTAAACCTCAGACATCAAAACTTTTTGCTAAGACACCGCTAGAAGAAGTTGCTTTTTTGTTTTTAATAGAAGTGTAATCACAGGAGCAGATAGACCAGTTTCAAAGATGTTTAATTTCTGGCATTTCAACAAATTGATTTTTCTTTTTTTTTTTGAAGGGAT